>JAUOBV010129246.1:0-12717 GCA_032360425.1 Rubia occidens | reverse complement strand
TATGGAGTCAATCAATGTTGTTATGGATGATTCAGATGACAAAGGGGATTCAAAATAGAAAGACTAAGAACCAGATGTTGAGTATGTTCCAACATGGGTCATTCCGCCAGAACAGCCAGTTGAGTAAGTTGGAACACAGGAACAAGCAGAAGACCAATAGTGTCTGAAGAGTATGTTGGAACATCATGCCCCCACACCTAGTCCACATGTTCCAACAAATGAGATACCATAACCAATCTCAAGAAGAACCCGATCCATTCCTAGAGTGAATTACCGTGAGCTAGCCGGACTATAATGTTTTATCTCACTCATTGAGCCAAGGAATTACAAGGAATCATTACTTGATGAATACTGGATTGCGGCAATGCAAGAAGAGCTCGAACAGTTTAAACACAATGATGTATGGTATCTTACTCCTCGTCCGAAAGGTGTTAATGTTACTGGTATAAAATGTATTTTCAAGAACAAGTCTGATGCGGATGTCAAATTACTCACAATAAAGCTAGATTGGTGGCACAAGGATATACTCAAGTAGAAGGTGTTGACTTTGACAAAACTTTTGCACCAGTTTCCAGGTCAGAATATATTCGCATCATGCTTGCTATTGCATGTACCATGAATTTTACATTATATCAGATGGATGTGAAAAAATGCCTTTCTAAATGGAGTGGTAAATGAGGAGGTATTATGTGGAACAACCTAAAGGATTTGAAGATACTCATTATCCACATTATGTGTATCGATTTAAGAATGCACTATATGGTTTGAAACAAGCACCTAGAGCATATGAACGACTGACAAACTTTCTACTTAAGAAAGGTTATCGTCGAGAGGGAGTAGATCGTACATTTTTTTGTGCTCACGAAATCATCCAAGTTTTTTATTGCTCAAATTTATGTGGATGATATTGTGTTTGGTTCTACTTCATCATCTATGGTGAAAGATTTCGTGTCACTAATGCAAGCCGAGTTTGAAATGAGCATGGTTGGTGAACTCACTTATTTTCTAGGGTTTCAAGTTAAGAAAGAGAAGAATGGTTTGTTCATAAACCAAAGAAAATATGCCTTGAATCTAGTAAAGAGTTTCGGTCTTAATAGTGCACGTGTTATTCGAACTCCGATGGCAACCACATAAAAATTGGTGAAGGATGAGAGGTGTTCCAGTCGATAAAAAATTATACATAAGCATGATTGGGAGCCTCTTGTATCTTACTGCTAGCAGGTCAGACATATGTTTCAGCATAGGTGTCTGAGAAAGATTTCAGGCTGATCCGAAGGAATCTCATTTGACTGCAGTAAAAAGAGTTATTCAATATGTTAGTGGGACTTCTGATTATGGAATTTGGTATTCTAAGAATCAAGACTCTAGTCTTATCGGTTATAGTGATTCTGATTGGGCTGGTAATGCAGATGATTGCAAAATTACTACTGGTGGTTGTTTCTTTATTGGTACTAATTTGGTCTCTTGGTATAGTAAGAAGAAAAATTCAATCTCTTTATCATCTGCTGAATCTGAGTATCTTGCTGCTGGAAGTTGTTGTGCACAGTTATTATAGATGTAACAAATGTTGAATGATTATGGAATTCAACAAGGTCCTCTAAAAATTTTGTGACAACAAAAGTGCAATTAACAACTCTAATAATCCATTTCAGCATTCAAGAACAAAACACATTGACATTAGGCATTATTTTATTAGAGATTTGGTTGAAAGGAAGGAAGTCGTTGTAGCCTATGTTCTACCATGTGAGCAATATGCAGATATATTCACTAAACCGTTGGACGCTTCAACTTTTGAATTTCTTACACAACACCTTGGTGTTTGTTGAATGTGAGGTATGCCTGAAACTCTTCTGTATAGGATGTATATTTTTTCCAGTTTTTTTTGTTTCGAAAAATCAGAAAAATAAAAATAAATAAAAGACAAAAATTAAAAAAAGGAGAAAGTGGTTGCATGGTATGTTGGAAGTTAAAGATGTGTCATGATTTGACAAGAGAGGAAATGGTATTATGGTTTTCGAAAGGCAAAAATGAGACACGGCTAGAGAGGTGAAAAGGGAAGAACTTATTTTTGGTTCAAATTCTACAATCTCTCTACATTCCCTCTTTTTCGGCATTACACCATCTTCTCCTCTACCAAATTTTCAAATCTTGGAAGTTATTTTGTTGCTGAATTGGAGTGCTCCAAGAACTGTCTTGCCGAACCAAAACCTCTTGCCTAGACGTTCCTACAATGCCCGGAAAAAAGAAGCCGGTTCTCCTCACTTTTGGCGAACCTGAGAAGAAATCACCAAGCAAGGAGGAAGCATCAACATCCAGCCAACCTGATAAGAAAGCTCCCAGTAATGAGAAGCCCCAATATCAAAAGGTAACCGTTCCTAAAATCACTCAAGTCATTTGGTAGGGAAAATTATTTGATTCACTAGATGAGTTTGCTAAGTGGATACAAGCAAACCGTGTTTCTATTGATTTGCGGAATTTAGAAAACCTTAAGGTGGAATTTCTAGATGTGAATATGGAAGAAGTGCTTTATGGAGACATAGGAGAGATGTATTTCATTGAGTGTTTTGAGGTTAAATTGCTAAGGGGTGAGTACAAGGAATATAGGAGAAAAGACATGTTCCATGTTTATTTGTATATTCCTAGAAGGAGCTATGAGAAATTGAGGAAGAATCACTATGGTGTGACCGGGTGTATATGCGAGGGAAGATAATGAATTTTTCAGCTGAAAGGATAAACAGGCTATTGGGGCTGAGAATACCAGAGTTTGAGGGTATTTTTTATGAAGAAATGGAGGTTTCAGATGATCAAATCCCGACTGAGATGCAGGAGGAGTCAAGAATGAATGGGCTGCAGCTAGATACTCTCAAGCATCATGCTTGCTCTCCAGGTTTTTTAGGTTATATCAGGTGGTCGTAAATTGCTGGATGTCGTCCTCAAACACCACAACCCTTACTCATGAAATAGCAAGGTTACTCTACTATGTTGGAACACAGAGGCCGGTTAACCTTGGCCTACTCATTCGGCAGACTATTGTGCATCAAGCAATATCCCCTATGGCAAAGCATGCCTTGGTGTATCCGTGCATCATTTCAGCACTGGTAAGAACTGAAAGAGTCAAAGCTAAGCCAAAGAATGAGATTGTTGAGACTGAGCCGTTAAAGCCAAATAAGAAAACCTTCAGCTTGAGGCAGGTTACGGACTTACCATGGAAGCCGAAGTCTGCTAGTTCTAGTTCTGCTCAAGAGGACAAACAAGCTAAGTTGGAAGCT
The DNA here is from genome assembly GCA_032360425.1 of Rubia occidens. Classification (NCBI taxonomy): domain Eukaryota; kingdom Viridiplantae; phylum Streptophyta; class Magnoliopsida; order Gentianales; family Rubiaceae; genus Rubia; species Rubia occidens. The sequence goes on along the minus strand of JAUOBV010129246.1, from coordinate 9,448 downwards.
TTGACTGCTAGGTTGGGTGCTATTTCGATCCAACTTGCTACTTTGGAGGCAGAGAAGTTCAAGTTAGAAACAGAGAAGACTCAGCTGGAAGCTTAGAGAGCTGCTCCTGAACAGGATTGACCGCTGAAGGGCTATGTTCCAACATAGCCAGGATTAGGTTCAGGGGGAGCGACTCTTGATTTTTCTGGTTTTTATTCGCATTTGCTATGACTTTGGCATGTTTAATGGCCCCAAAGGGGGAGATGGATATTTTGGATTTTTTTGGATATTATTTCGTCGTGGTGTAATTCTGAATTATTCTGGATTTCTGGTTTTTTTCTTAATTCAGAGTTAGTATTCATGTATGTTCCAACATAGAGGGATTTCTGGTATTCTGATGATTATGTTTGATGGAAGTTTTTCTTTTGTTTTTTTCAAAGTGGTTGGGTCCACAAAATGCCAAAGGGGAAGATTGTAAAGTCATGTGCATCTCATGGATTATTGTGTTGGCAGTTGTGAACTAGTGTTAAAGAAGAAAAACGTTCCAGGTTGGAACATACTGCTGAAGTTCAGTTATGGCGACTAGAATATTGCGGCGAAATTAATTTATGGAAACTTGGAGTTTTAGCAATATTTGATTCAGTCGTATGGAAGCATAATGGTTTTATGGAAAATCCCTATATTTATGGAATTTGATTTATGGAATAGTATGGGATATTTGAGATAAAGAAAATCCTTTTTTATGAGATTTAGATATGCTTCAGATGCAGTTAAGGAATAGGAATATTATGAAGATTATTAGGAAGCAATTCTGATTTGCATATAAACTATAAATAAAAGATATTAACGGCTGCAAGAAATATGATTTTAATTGAGAAAATCTGCACATCAGATTTCTATCTTCCGAGAAGCTTTGCAAGAGCCAGAATTTATATGTTCCAACATACGTGACCTATTGTTCAAAGCTCAGAACGCATGCCTTAGTTACTCGGGAGGAGGAGATCCAGCGTCGACGAGTTTTGAGGTCAGAGGGAGTATAATCAAGGCAGATCTGTAGTAAGAGGAGCTTGGAAAATCTTCACGTTTAGAATTAGAAAAGATAAGTATAGTTGTATGGTGTACTTTGTACTATATCTTTCTGATTAGTGGATTTATTCTGAATTGGGCTAGACTTCGCAAACTTATGTGGATTTCACCGAACTACGTAACCAAGTTGCGTGTCTCGTGTGCTATTTACTTTACGTACTTAATTAAGTTAGGATATGTTGGAACATAGGTTTAATAGTTAAACTAAAATGGTAAAACCAGTTTTTCAGTAATATACACAGATTTTGCAGGAGAGACCTGTCATTTTATAATGTACGCGGAGAGTAAGAACATGATCTTATACACGTAAATATTTTGGAAAAATAAGAAGAAGAAAGTTATCAGAACATTGTTCTTCTTCACATTGTGAACACGGTTCAATATGATCATCAATTGGTATCTTGATGAGATAGCCATTCTAATACGAAGATTCTCTCTCTAAAAGTTGAGAGCAATAGTACCAAACCACAAACAATCTTGTCTTCTTGTGTTCTTGGTAACAAGCATCAAGGTTTCGAGATAGCAGCAACTCTTACAACAAATTACCAAGCTTATCAACATTAACTCTAGTCTTTTCTTCCTCCAATCCAAACAACCAAGAGCCAAATCACATATGTTGGTGACCAAAATCCTACAAAAAAACATTTACACTCAGTTACCCAATAAACCAAAACAAATCAAACAAACAGATCCCAAATCAATGTCTATATTCCTTTCCCAAAAAAAAAAATACCTTTCAGTACTACAAATAGTAAAGGAGAATAAGTTAAAGCAGCAGGATGTCGCAAAGGATTCTAGAAGACCATTGGTCGGATGATTCCCGTCAAGGCTCTAAATACTCAGAGGAATACATGGATGTACCAGTTGGCACAGACTTCAACAGATACATGCCAAGGTCGAGTAGAAGAGGGTGGGGGACGATGAAGATTATTATGAAGGAATAAGAACCTTTGCCAACTCATTGGTGGGGTTCTTCCTGGACTATAGGCAGTTTAGTGCAACCAGAATGCAAGAGCACATGGATGATTATTGGATAGATGGTGTGTAAGTGATGGCTAAAGCAGGGAGATTTTATGTGCTTCGCTTTGATAGTCGCGCTCACATGAACGATGTCCTACACAACGGTCTGCTTGCCTTAAGAAGATGAGTCCCTGAGATGCTTTTCTCACACATGTGGGTCACCCACGTCTTGTTGTGGATCAGAATTTATGGGCTACCACTTGAGGATTTACCTCCGGAAACTGTTGCAAAATATGCGACGGTAGTTGGAGATGTGGATGAGGTTATATTTGGCGGCATGTCATCAATGGAGAATATCGATTATGCAAAACTGAGGGTTTGGGTTCTGATACATCAGTCCCTAGTTTCGGGATTCTATTTCAGGCTAAGAAGGGGAGGAAAAGCGTGGATATCTATTGGTTACGAAAGATTGCATAAATTGTGCAGGAGATGTGGCAGGATATGCCACACCATACCCCGATGCAGGTTTCACGACGATGCCACACTGGAATATTATCTAGCTCATAGATTTGTAGAACTGAGCCAGCAACTGGTGTTGAAATTCTCAGAGATAACTCATAAGAACTTTTTCCAGCAATAATGAGGGTACATAGAAATCTCCCAGCCAGGCGATTCACACGCATCCCTGAGGATTTCATAAGGAATAATGAAGTTATTTTTCATGGGGAAAGATATGACATCCCGAAGGGCTTCATGTACCAGGAGGATATCATACTAAGTCCACAGGAAGTTGAACCTGGAGATTTGGGAAACGACATAGGAGCAATGCATGGCCAGGTCAAAAATTCAGGAGAGCGTGATGGAAATCAAAGTGATCATCCGGGAGAGTGGCCGGAACAGGCTGAGGACAGAAACAACTCATCATCACCGGAGATTGACTAGGATTTTAAGATGGTAATTGGCTCTATTCCAGAGGTACCACCCCCAGGGCTTCCAGTAACACGACCAGGGGACCACGTGGAGTTAAACCCACAAAATTTAATTACAAATCCATATGCGATATTTGAGAATGAAGATATGGCAGTACGAGAGGATGATGTCGGTATTGGAGCTGGGAATGTGCACTCAGAAGTTCCCGAATTGGTTGAACAGAATGGTTCAAATGCAAAACTCATTTTTCTTGAAAATTGGACTCCGACGGATGACGTGGCCAGGGACAATGATGAAAACTCATTAATTATGAAGACAATTAATGAGGAATGAAGGCTGATCTTACACTCGGATAGAGTCTCTAGAATTGAAGATATCTGAAAGAAAGCACAGAGAACAAAGGACAATTGTAAACTTACCCCCCGGGTCATTGACCCCCCCACATTCGCTAACCAAGCATGTGTGTTTTCTCCTTGTTTTCCTTTGAAATCTCGGCATTTGTGAAGCCCATTTTCCAACACACTTTTTCCTATATTTTTTCACCAGCTTTGCTTCTCCATTTCAGCTTTTTGTAATTACTCATTTTATACCTTTTCGCTCTTAGCAATTTCCACCGATCCATCTCTACTGATTCTCTACCACTATGTAATTCCGGAAAGCTTATTCCAGTTTTGCTGCCCGGCAACTCGGCAGCTTATTCCAATTCCGGCAAGCTCCCGACGTAGCTGAAGTTCATTATATGGATAATACGGTGAAGACAGGTCGAGCCTACAACACTTGCGTTCGATCCGAGTTCATGCTTTGGTGACGGAGGTACGATTCTTTCTTCATCAGCTTTCCTCCCTCTTTTCAACTTATTCCCATTACTCTGTTTCTACCTATTCTCCACATGCTTATCGATTTCTACCGATTCTACATCAATTTCTACTGAAGAAGTGCTACTTAGCAATTCCGGAAAGGTTGTTCCAGTTCCGCAGCTCTGAAGCTTATTCCAATTCCGACAACTCTGCAGCTTATTCCAATTCTGGAAACTCTGCGGCTTATTCCAATTCTTCCAAGATTTTGACGCATTGGATGTGCATTTTATAGATAAGGTGAAAATCGGTTGAGCTTACAACACTTGCGTTCGAACCCAGTTGATGCTTTGGTGAGAGAGGTACGATTCCTATGTGACCCAGTTGATGCTTTAGTTAGGATAGAACATCGGTTCCTTTTGCATTAGTTATTTTAGTAGGATCCCATAGTTTTGTGATTTGTGGTTGCCTTTTATTGTTATATGGTTGTTGATATAAATTAAAATGGTTTTGGACCTTAACCTTGAGTTAGTTGAATCCCCCAACACCCTCGTTGTTCAACCATTTGATTTAAATGAATATGTATAAGAAGATGAAGTGGTTTTTTGTTTTCGATAAAAGAGTGGAGGATATTGGGCCTAATGATGGTCTTCCGGGTGATAGAGTGGTACTGCGGGATGTGGATCAGCAGGGGTTGGAGACTGAGGGTGCACATGAAGAAAGGGGGAGGGTCGAGATTGTGTCGAAACCCAGGAAGAGGATGGAATTTAGCATGGGAGAAGATTTTGTTGCCCACATTCATAGATATGCACATTCTCAAGGATTCCAATCTCGGATTAGAAGTTCTGATCGGTTCGATGAGTACAAGAATGTAGGTGCTCCTTGCAGGGCTACTGATGGAAGGATCATGGGGAGTGCATATGCGGAACATTATAGAATCCGTATAGTATGTCAGAAGTAGGGAACCTTCAAATCTAGAGCAGCGTCTACAGGCACCTCTACCCAGACATTCAGGACTGACTGCAGATACGGTGTGATCGCAAGGCATCAATTCAGCGAAAATGGGATTTGGAGGATTACAAGTGTTACAGATGGCCATAATCATGTATGTGAACCATCTGGTTCCCGACATTTGCCTAGATATCACTTCATTAGTTTGTTTGATCAGTGCCTGATATTGGAGATGAATAGTTCAGGTGTCTCAGTGCCACCCATCTTTAACATATTCGTCAACATATATAAGGGATACCATGATGTCCCTTTTACCGAAGTAGATATGCATAACTTTCTTTATTTCCAATCACGGGAGCTTATGAGACATGGTAATTTCGCTGCAATGGAAATACATTTCAAGAAAATGATGGAGGAGACTCCTAGTTTCTTCTATGAGTACGATGTCGATGGGGAAAGGATGTTGAAGAATGTATTTTGGGCAGATTCACGGTGTAGGGAAGCATACAAAGAGTTTGGTGATGTAGTTTCCTTTGAAACCACCTTTGTCTCCAATCGTTATCGGATGCCATTTGCGCCTTTCATATGTGTGAATCATCACGACCAGTCAATGTTGTTTGGTTGCACATTGTTGGGTAAGGAGGATGCCGACACTTTCGTGTGGCTATTCAACACTTGGAAGAAGTGCATGGGCAAGGATCCAACATGCATTCTCACTGACCAGGACAGAGCAATAGGTACCAATATTTATGTTGTCCCTATCTTTATGACTTAAAACTTTTCGTATTTGCCGTATCTAAATTTAGTTCTATTTTATTTTTCTTTTTTTAAATTTTATTAACGTCCAGTGTAATGTAATGGTCCATTCAAATTTTGTTGTTTTTCTAGGAAAGGCTGTTGAAATAGCTTTTCCCGAAGCAAAGCACAGGTGGTGCCTATGGCACATTATGCAAAATGCCGCAAAGAATTTGGGCAGTATGTCTGATTGGGATGAGCTGTATCGGGAAATCCTTGGATCTTTGCATGATTCGTTGACTGAGGAGGAGTTTGAGTTTAGGTGGAAGGAAATCAGGGTGAAGTACAAACTGGAAGCAAACTCATGGATGGTAGAGATGTATGAAATGAGGGTGAAATAGGTTCCAGTATATTTTAAGTCTGATTTTTGGGCGGGTATATCATCGACGCAGCGTAGTGAGGGAATGAACAATTTATTCAAGGGGTTTGTGAATAGAAACACAAACCTCACCAAGTTTGTTGAGAGGTATGGGCAGGTTGTGTGTAAGAGGATTAATGAAGAGTAAGGTGCGATCTTCAAGTGTGTGAACTTGCGATCTCGGGATACAAGCACTCATCCGTTCAATTATGTTTTTGAGAAATTGTTTACGAGGGCCAAATACTTGGAGTTTCATGAACAATTGGTTGAGATGGGCAAGAATAGCGGGACGGTGACTAGGGTAGAAGGTGGTGTGGTCGAATATGAAGTTTTTGTGAAGCCTTTCCAGCCCGGGTGGATGAAGAAGCGGAACTTTTCCGTGACGCTTGATAGGAACTCCATGGATATTATGTGTGCATGCAAAAATTTTGAGTTCCGGGGAATCTTATGCGCTCATGCTCTTCGTGTGTTTTGGGAGGAGGATTTGAGCGATGTTCCTGAGAAGTACGTTTTTCGTAGGTGGCAGAAAGATGTTCCCCGGAAGTATGTCAAGGAGAATTACCCATTGTCCACTCTGTTTGGGAAAACCCCGGTCGAATTTGTAGGGTACGAAGCAATTCATGTCATTTGTGATGAAATTTGTGTTATGTTGATGAATGACGAGAAGTTGCATCAAGAAGGAATTGTGAAACTTGGGAAATTGAAATCAGACTTGGAGGCGAAGGCTCAGACGGTCGATGGGTTGCGCAAGGATTTTGTGATAGGGATTGGAGGAGTGTATACCCAAAAACTGGTTGTTGTTCATGAAACAACACAAGGTGGAAGTCAAACAGTCGGCGAGGTAGGTCATGAATCGGTTAAGGATCCAATCGATAGGAAGGGTCGTGGTCGTGGCCAAATGAAAAGGAAGAAATCAATGGTAGAGCGTAGTTATGGTTGTCATCGTGGTGGACGTAGTGCAAGTGGTAGGGGGACAATAACTCTGCAGACGATTCCTATAGATGGCAATTTCGATCACGACATGGGAAACATCCCACCAGCTCAGGTATGATGTTGTTTGTGTTATTGTTTGTAGTCGGTTAAATTTAAGTATTCGTCTATACGGGAATTGCCATTGAATTTGTTGTGTTGTAGTCGTTCTTTGGGTGGTCGTTTGACGTTCATGCCAATGTGACTTCGGCGAGCGGTAATAGAGGAGCTCGGCCTCAGTTGTCTTCATCTTATATCCCCTTATTTGGTGGTTCTCAAAGCTTCCAATGAATGCAAGAACAAATTGGATGATTGGCTTTTGCAATAGCTGTAGTTTTTTTATGTAGATTCCGAACTGGTAGCATGGGCAGAACATTGGGGGACCAGAGGGTGCCTGGTCCCCACCAATTATTTTTTACTGTAAGTATTTAATATTTATTTAGTGTTTCATTTATTTTTTAAAGGTAAAAAATGGTTGTGGCCACCCCCAAGAAATAAATCAATTCAGAATTAAATTACAATAGTATATAATAATAGAATTGTTTATTTTTATTGTAGAGTCCAATAAGAAATAAATTTCTTTTATCCAAACTTACTTTTAATATTTATCTTTTCTTTTTGAAATCTACTTTTAATATTTATCTAAGTTATACTTGAAAATATTATAGCAATTTTATAAATCATAGATACTTTTTATATGATCAAAAAGAGGAGAGCACAATTTAAATAAAAATAAGAATAATGTCCCTTTTAAAATTATCTATTTTACATTTTCTTTAAGTACACTACTTGTCTTTGGTATTTGATTTTTTTTACCTTTAAATGAATTAATCTAGTATTATGCTTTGTTATTTTAATGGTCGAATGGTCTATTCGAGGTTAAATTACATACAAATCCTTGTTTTATAATGACTAATCGTTAGACAGAGTCATTTTATAATTAATGTAACTAATGGGTTAATTTGATGTTTTATTTTAATTTATCGTAACGAGTTTCTTATACTTTGAAAAACTTTTAAAATGTTTCATAATATTTAAAATAATTACAATTTGACTCTAAAAATTATTGAAACGAGTTTTTTTCATGATTGATCCAAACATTAGTCGATTTAACATGATACTTTCTCTAAATTTTAATGTATTATTTTTGATCCCCTAATTAAAAATTTTAGTTCCGCCCCTGGAAGAAAGAAGATGCTGTTTTTGTGAGTAGTAAACCAAAATTAAAGGCGGGGAATGAGTCATCTTTTATTGTGAAGAAGAATATTCCAAGTGGAGGGAGATTATGTGTGACCGACATAGTACAAAGATGAAAGATCCCAACCACCGCAACTAACTAAGAATTTGACTCCATTGCATTTGCACGTGTCATTTGGATTTCAAACACCGTTAACGTTGCCTCATGCTGCTGCTTCTTCTGATTGTTACTCTTCTTGTAGTCTTCGTATTCATATTTAAAAGACGGGGCCAATTTTAATTGTTATTTTTGTTTTAACATCATCAAATTAATCAAACGCAACTAAAATTATGCTTGAATTAAATTATTTAAATTTAGTTTAATTTAAAAAACTAAAAATTTACTCCCTCTGTCCCACCGGTTTTGGTCAATTTACTTTTTCAAAGTCAAATTTAAAATTTTTAACCATTAATATAAGTTAATATATATATATATATATGATAAATATATCTTGTGAGATATTTCTAAATTCATCTAAACATTTATTTTCTAAAATTCATTTTTATGCATAATTGATATACAGTATGTAATTAGAGATATTTACGTTTAAAAATGATCATTGAAAATCGTAAAAAAATAGAGTGGGTAAGAGTAATGGGACAGAGGAAGTTATTTAGTGTATTGAGATTTGTCACCGCTTATCCTTTGTCTCTCTTTCAAAAATCCCACTTTCTTCTTCGATTTTTTTTCCCATTTTCTCATGGGGAATAAAAGTTCACTGATGTTCTTTGAATATTTTGCTATTGAACAAGTGTACAAACCGTGGCTACACATTAGTTATATTTTTTGACATGATCGATTAGATTGTTTTGTTCATGATAATAACTCAATTTAACTGTCTGTGTTGATATATTTTTTCTCGATATGGTTGTATAGAGTGTGTATTTATTATATTATTAGTGTTTTTTTTAAAAATTAGGATTCCATCTATTTGGATGCGCCAATTTGTATTTTTTTAAGGTGTTTAACGTTTGGACAATATAAATTGTGTTTGGAGCAAGTGGTGTTACAGTCGTATAAGATGCCTTTTTGACGTAGTAATATGATGCTTGATACGCTCGCTTTACTAAGTGGTCATGATTTTTGCGGGAATGTAGTTAATTATTAATATCTCTTTCTAAACTAAATATGGATGCTTGTTTCTTAATCAAAACTAACTTCACACCTAGTATTGTTATCTATTCACCGACATCCCATACGATAACAGAGATGGACTGAACTTTCCGACGAAGTAACCATGTTTGTCGATTTAATTAAGTCTTATTTACTTCCTTCTACATTTATACAATATGAGTCCGTCTCCTGCAAGACCGTCTCGTGGTGAGATTAGGGATTAGAGGGAAAATAATAAAATGGCAAATCAAATTCAGGGGTAAAATTAGAAATATT
>JAUOBV010129138.1:0-12718 GCA_032360425.1 Rubia occidens | reverse complement strand
CTTTATTTGGGAATTTTCTGTGAAGATGATAAAATTTGTGCAGGGGACTTATATCCGTTGTGGATTGCAGAAGGATTTATTTTGTCAAAGAGCCTGAGAAATGGAGAAACTTTAACTGATGTTGCGGAAAGGTACTTGAATGAATTAGGCCATAGGTGTATGGCTTAGTTGTAGGTGAACCATGTCTCTCAAACTCCAAAGTTTAATTCGTGTACCCTCCATGACGCGATAAGAGACTTTTGTCTGGAGAAGTGCCGAGAACAAGAATTTCTCAAAGTCGTTGATAATTTGTCTTATTCTTTTCCTAATAATAATAGTACCAGTGGAGCTCACATATTGGTGATAATAATTGAAAACGAGGTGAATGGTACTGCTATGCTCGAGAGTATTGATCAACATGACGAGAGTATGTACCCCGTCATGTTGATTAATACTCTCGAGCATAGCAGCACCATTCACCTCGTTTTCAATTATTATCACCAATCTTTGAGCTCCACTGGTACTATTATTATTCATAGAAGAAGAATAAGACGAATCATCAACGACTTTGAGAAATTCTTGTTCTCGGCACTTCTCCAGACAAAAGTCTCTCATCGCGTCATGGAGGGAACAAGAATTAAACTTTGGAGTTTGAGAGACATGGTTCACCTACAACTGAACCATACACCTATGTCCTAATTCATTCAAGTACCTTTCCGCAACACCAGTTAAAGTTTCTCCCTTTCTCAGGCTCTTTGACAAAACAAATCCTTCTGCAATCCACAACGGATATAAGTCTCCTGTATAAATTTTATCATCTTCACAGAAAATTCCCAAATAAAGAAAACATGGTTTCAAATGGTTGGGCAAATCATTATAACTGAGAGACAAAACTTGGCGGTCAACCCTCATCCTCTTCCATGTTGATTAGGCATGAACTTACATCTTTGTTAATCATTTCCTAACTTTCTAACGAACTATTATCCTTAAGAGTTCCACCCATCAAACGAATGACTAATGGTAGACTTCCACACTTGGATACTAAATGCAACAAACTCCCATCTCTTCCTCAGGCAGTCACATGCTATAATTTAAAACTGAACTTCCACTACTCCCAAAATATTACATAGTAACACTTCCAATCCAAAACAGATATGATGTGCCAGGAAATGGATGAACACTCATCAAGCCATCCTCCATAACCCAAATGACTATTCAAATCAGAAAACTACAACATTCCATCATTTATAGGAATACATGGCATTTCACCACACCTCAAGGCTCCCCCCCTGGACAACCACCTCATCCTCGACACCTCCAATTACTACCGTCTCAAAACACACAAAAAACCCACATTCCAAAATCCCTCATTATTTAAATATACTCAATAAAAGCCTAAAAATGTCAATGAACTAACCTCATATGTCGAACGCAACTCTAAATCCGAGTCACGAAGTGTTTGAAGTTGATTGATGAAACACTGATTGAAGCGGATGGATGAAACACTGATGCAATTGAAAGATTGAGGAATAACAGAACGCATTTTTGATGGGTGATTCGGGTTTTAATGGAAGAACAGAACGCTGGGTAATTCAGATTTCAATGGGTAATCTAAGTTTGGACCCAATTAAATGACTATACCTAATGGGTCATTTAGCTTCGACCCAATGGATAATTTCATTTCAACCCAAGGTATTTTCTAAAGAATCGAATGGATAAGTCACGGGTAATTGGGCAAGTTTGCTTCCTAACACAATGTTTATTTCTTCATTTATTCAAGTGGCCAAATGTGAGGACTCCATTTATTATTTTTCTATGTTTCGACAGGAGGAAATATTTTTTAAAAATTTCATATTTTTTGGAGGAGATTTTTCTAATTCATTAAAAAGTTATTAAATACTAGTTCTTTCGTCAGGATCATTTATCGATTTTTAATTGGATCAAATTAAATCATTAAGACTGAACTGAAATTAAATCGTTTCTAAAATGATTATATGTGTTGGGGGAAATTAAATCACTCGTGATCTAACTTATGAAAAAATTGTTATCTTATGATTAGCAATTATCCACGGGTCACTTGTTACCCAACTCAACCCGACCCAAAATTATCCAACGGGTATCCAACCCAACTCAACCCAATAATTAGAACTCAATTATATCCATTAAACCAATGTGTCATTATCCAATAAGTTTTAGAGCAAAGTGCACATATAACCCTACATAATTGACGAAATAGCAGATATAACCTTGCTATTTTCGAAAGTGCAAATATAACCATACATAATGAGATAAAGTGCAAATATAACCTTTTCAGGCATTTGGACGCCGAATTTTGATGAAAAGTCCAATTTACCCCTGATGGTTTTTGTTAAAAAAATGAAAAAATGAATTATTGTAATATGAATTGAAAAGAATTCTTAATATGTACAAGAATTCTTGTATTATGAATTATTTTTCTTGAAAATTAAAAAGAATTCTTCACCCATTGATTAAGCATTCACGGCGAGAAGCAGGGCTACTCGAGCGTCTCGAAAAATATGAACGAATCGAGCGAACGAATGCGTCTGAGCTACTCGGCGAAGCGGCGCTGGCCTACTAGCCCGCAAATCAAAGCGGCGGAGCTCGAGCGAAAACCCTAGTCGAAGTGGGCTAAGCTACTCGCGCGGTGAATCGAATCGGTGGAGCTCGAGCAAAAGCCCTAGTCAAAGCAGCACTGGGCTACTCGCCAGTGAATCGAATTGGCGGAGCTCGAGCGAAAATCGTAGTCGAAGCGGCTTTGGGCTACTCACCGGCGAATCAAAACGGCGGAACTCAAGCTTGAGCAAAAATCCTAATCGTCGACGGCGGAGGGCTCGGCTTCGAAGGTGGCGCCGGGCAGATTGGTTTATCGTCGACGTCAGATTTTTGCTCTGGATCGGGTTTATCAGTGTGGTCGGATCATCCTCCTCCTCCTCCTAGGGTGTTGATTTTATCGGTGGGATTTTTGCTCTGGGTCGGGTTTATCAGTGTGGTCGGATCATCCTCCTCCTCCTAGGGTTTTGATGGAATCGGTGGCTGGGCCCGATTCCGGCGAGTTTTGGGATAAATTTTGGTTTGTTTTTGTTCGTTCTTAGCTGTTTTTATTCGGTGGCTGAGCCCGACTCTGTTCAGCGGCGGCGTTCGGTGGCGCTGGGCGTGAGGGGTGTCGGGAATGGCATTTAATTTAATTTAATTTTCTGGGATTAATTTAATTTTGTCTGAGGGTATTATGATCTTTACAAGTCGGTCAACTGCCGAAAAAGGTCAGTCAATGCTGAAAATGGCATCACAGGATTATATTTGCACTTTCATTCAATACTTAGGGTTATATTTGCACTAAAAATTAATTGAGTGTTATATCTGCATTTTCTCCATTATATAGGGTTATATTTGTATAATACATATATGACTCATTTCGATCCATTTTATGATGGATCACAAATGGGTTGGGTTGAAACTCTCGAGTAAAATATTATTCAACTCATGGGTCAAAAATGGATAAATCCACAGGTTTTAATCCATATATAAATCCATATGGGTTTATAAATCAACTCATATAAGACACATATGAATTTATATACCAATGCATACAGGTATACCCGCGAGTTTCAATCCATATGTTGATCCATATGAGTTTTTATACAAACTCTTATGAGTAAACATGTGGGTTTCAACCCATATGGGTATACCCACGGTCAACCCGCAAATCCAATCCGCTTGACCCATACTTTTTTGAATATCCATTTGACTTATTACCTCTTTTACGCACCCGTATTTTAAAATAGATAACACATTCTACATGTCTATTTTTTTTTTGCCACCCTAAGTACAACAATTAAAGTCCCTGTGATAATTTCACCACAATTTGTACGAATTTTGCACAAAATAGGACAAGACTCGTGGTTGCATAACATAGAACTATGGCAGTAACTAGGCGATGAGAGCATCACAAATGCAAATTTCGTTATAAGAGCATGTACGGTGGGGGAATCCCTCTCAAACCACTCAAATCGTTTCAGTTAATTAAATAATCAACCTCTCTCCTTCATCTCAGCAATTCTAAACACAGCTAAAACACTCCAATTTTTTCTCCACAATGGTAAAAACCACTCTCAAACCACTTCATGGACTCCACTTGATTCTCTCTATCCTACTCATTAATTATACCTTTAATAATTCATTTAAATAAATTTATCTAACAAAATAAATTTAAATGTGAAATTTAATAATACACCTATAATTATTGAATTTGATTTGATTTTTTTCAAAATTAATTTCAATTTGTAAAATTTAGTTTATTAACCATAATTAAAAAGAACCATATACATATTTTTTTAAAATATAATTTTAATTATTGAAAAGAACCAAAATTTAATTTCAAATTTTTAACGGAAATCAGATTTTTAAAGAATTTTTTTTTCAATTTTTCAGATTTTTAATATGTTAATTTAATAGTTCCATGCAATTTTTTTTAAAGACAGCTCTGCATGGCGCCACGTGGCCCAACCAACGGACGCCATGTGGTGTATGCAGTGAAAATCAGCACGGGCCCAGGGCTAAAGAAAATTAAAAGGCATGGCAGAATGAGGACTGGTCCCCCACGTGAATTCTGCTTTTTGCAGAATGGGGATTGGTTCCCATTTTCTGATCCGAGCCCGCGTTTCTAATCAATTGGGACAACTTTCAATCCCTCATTATGGGTATAAATTGTCCCTATTTAATTTTAATTTTTAATTCAACTCACTCTAAAACTCTCGTTGTACATGTTCTTATGAGAATAGCAAGAGTTCCACGATCTTCCATACACAGGTCTATCTCGACTGTCCCGTTCATTTAAATGGATTCACTCAAGACTGTCCCGTCCGTTTTGTGTTCATCTTTAAATGGCTTTAATATTGACCATATATAATAATTGATGCAATTGTTATAAAAAAAATGACCGACCTGCAGTGCTAATAAGTAATAATAGAGTTCATTTCACATATATTTATATGCGCTACTCTCTTTTTTTGTACATGGTACTAATATATTTATACGTGCTACAAAGTAGCATATTATGGTGTAACTTTGTCAAATAAATTATACTCTCTCCGTCCCGTAATAAATGACACCCTTTCTATTTTTGTCCGTCCCACATAAAATGACACCCTTTCATTCTTACCTAATATGGTAAAGAATATGCTGTAAAATTCCTACAATATCCTTACTAACTTCAACAACTTTATGGTTGGCCCTACTACTTTCCCAAAACATCCCTACTTTTTCACAATTATTCCTTGCCACCTCAGCTTTTATAAAATACCGTGTCATTTTCCATGGTGCCATTTATTATGGGACGGAGGGAGTATATAATATATATATATATATATATATATAAATTCACTTATTGGATCCACTTATCCACATGAAATATTTATTGATAAAAAATTACTTGCTCATATAACTTTCTTACTACCCCGATTTCATTGGATGTGACACACTATGTTTAAGTGTTTGAATTTAGGTGAATGAAATGAGTGGATGAAATTGAATTTAGGTGAATGAAATGAGTGGATGAAATTGAATTTAGACAGAAAAATGTACAAATAGTGGATGAAAATGAAGGAATCTTACCAAAAAGGAAAAGTGTGTCAAATTCACAAAAACAGCCAAAAAAGTAAAGTGTGTCACATCTAATAAAACAGAGGGAGTACATGAGAAAATTTCTGTAATAAGTTTATTAATCCATCTATTCACTCTATAATCTTTTTAAAATTTTCAATAATTACATGTAAAATAGATTTCTCCCTGGCATAATAAAATTTTCAATTATTGCATGACTTTTATATTTGGCTTCTACGTGCGAAGTATACTAGTTAATTGACTTTAAAATGTTAAGAGTAAAGTGCCAAAATAACTCCGACTTTACATTAACCATAACTTTATGATTTATGTGCTAATATAACCCTGAGAACCGTTGACTCCAATTGTCAACACCAGAATTGACCAGATTTTAATGAAATTACTATTTTGCCCTGTTGAATAAAGAAATATGAATTAATTAATTATACCCTTTTCTTCTTCCCTGGTCCTTTCTTCTTCCCTCCGCCGTCTTTTCTTTCCCACTCTCCGTTACCAGGAAGAGGACTCCTCGTACCAAGAGGAATTCATTCTCAGAATTGTCGGTTGATAAGCATGAATATGATCAACTAGATCTTAAATTGTAGGTGAGTTTTTGATTGATTGGCTTGAGTTTTGATGAAACTGAGGGATTATATAGGTACACTCAAAACTGTGAGAATGGATTTTTGCCTCGGGCTCTCTCGCCGTGTAGCAGCGGAGTAGGGGGCCAAAGGGGTTAGCGTGGCCTTATCCGCAGTGGCCTTCAGCTTTACCATGGCAACGGCGCGTCGTGAGTCTGGTGGTGAATCTAAACATTGGAATTTGGGCGGTGGAGATGTGAAACACTAGGCAATGAATCTGGGCAGTGAAGTGGCGGTAGGAGCAAATGGTGGTCGTGGTGGCCGGCGGTGGTGGTTGTGGTGGGAGAGAGGGTGGTGGTGGCGGAGAGCGTGCTAGAGAGAGTGGCGGTGGCTGGCTGGCGGCGGGTGGTGGTGGCTGGGGCAGCATAAGGGGTAAAATGGAAAATAAATTTAAGCTGAAATTATCAAGGGCATATTCATCATTTCCGGTCTGGTCAACGGCCCAATTGGTGAGTCAACTCCAGAAGGTGGCATGAAGGTTATATCGGCACAAATCATTATAAAGTTAGGGTTAGTTTGACACTTTCTGATTTTAGAGGATTATATTGACACTTTCAACCGAATGGTAGGTTTAGAAAAGTATTTAACCCTAATTGTAATATTTAACTACTAGAGAATATGCTCTTTGACTACAGTTCTAAAGAACATGCAATCGCGGTTATTTCCAGAACAAACGTCATATTAACATATTTAAAGTAGCACTCCCTCTGTCTCATTTTAAATTGTAATTTAACTATTCATTTAGTTAAAACTTTCTAATTTTGACTCTAAAATTGAATTGGTATTTAAGTATAAATACTATCGTGTGATACATTGTTAAGTTCGTCATAACATATATTTTCAAAATATCAAATTTTCACAAATTTTAATTATCCTTAATGAAAGATATTAGGAATCAAACATTTTTCAAGTCAACTATTAAAGTTTAAAGGTGAAAATAGAAATGGGACAAAGGAGTACAATTTATCATTTTGAGTTTTAGAATTAGGACAACCGCAGTGTAATGGTCACAGACGGGAAAAAACAATTCCAAAATGGAAGAATAAACCCATGAAGACAAGCCCACGCAGTTCTCCCAAGACAGGGCCGCACAAATTTAGCAAAAAAATCAAAAATCAAACTTAATTTTGGCCAAAAAAATCCAAATCTAAATCAAATTCAGCTAGAAAATCTGAATACATTAAAATTCAGCCAAAGTAACACATAAACATATTCATTTTCATAAATCAACATATATAAAAATTAATATAAATAACCTAACTAATAAATCGATACCAAGGCATATTAATTTTTTAGTTTAAAATCCACTGGATGATGTTGAAGATGTGGTGATGCAGTGGTGGTGAAAAGTGATGCAGTGGTGGTGGTTTCATTAATCTTTGTCTTTGTGGTAATGATAGATGGATAATTATGTGATTGTTTGCATGAAGTTTTTTTTAAAAGAAAATTGTGTGTTAAATAGAATGCATGGAAAATTTTCATTGTGTGCAATTGGTGATGTAGGAAGTTTTATGTTTGAATGATTATGATTGTGATATTCACATGGTTTAAGATTCACATGAATGCATTTGATCGTTTGAGAATGGTGTTTAGCACAATAATTTAAACATTATATTCTATAATATTGCAAACCCTTAATGTGTAGGAATGTATTGTATGGTAGAGAGGCGTAAACCTATGTACGACAATGTTATTAGGTTGAGCAATGGATTTGTTGCATTTTTTTAATGAGTTTCTTACGTATACCTTTGATCGTGAGAAGAGAATCATATGCTTGTGTCGCGATTAAAAATACTAGAAGTATACTAGTAATATGGAGTTGTTGAAAGTTCACTTGTAAAAGAGAAGGTTCTCAAAAGATTACTTGATGTGGACTTTTCATGGTGAAAAAATGCCTCCGGGGGCAGCAAAGGGTAGTGATGGTGAATTTTTTTTAGATGGAAATTTGGATGACACATGTGATGAGCTTGTTGATGAATTCAAAGGTAGGACTAAAGTTTTGGAAGCCTTCTTTAGGGAAGAAGAATAATACCTTGTATCCCAACTGCAAGAAGAAGGGCACAATTATGTATGTTTGATGAAGGTGTTCAATATGAAAGTTGTAGGTTCATGGAGCGACAATAGTGTGAATTATGGACAGGAAAGACTTACACGATAAGCCTTACGATGCTAAGATAATTTTATTTCCCATGGGAATTAATTATAGAAATAGCAATACATTTCCTAATGGTTGTGTTTTGTAAAGGAGAGATTGGAAGAAAGAGGTGGAATACTTCGTTTCTCATGCGTGTAGGTATAAGAAAAATAGAAATCAAATTCTGGATGAAAGGGGATAGTGAAGATTAAGAAAAGAGTGCTCACTTAATGCATGTGGTATCTCCCTATTGTTCCGGGTTGAAGAGGTTGTTTCATTATTCTAAGGACACAAAGAATATGACTTATTACAGAGATTGTTATAGAGGACTCAATTTTTATAGATTGTAATATTTTTGTTGTTGTTGTACTTTAGTTTGTAATCACATATAGGACGAAATACAAAAATAACCTTATGTTTACATAAAAGTGCCAAAATGATTCTGTAAAATTCAAAAAGAAATTCATTATAGCACGTAGATTATTTTAACGAAGTAAAATTGATATTTTATGTTATAATATTATGTGTTTATTCTCGTTAAATTCATTATAACACGTAATTTTAAAATGATTAATTTCTGATAAATTTTTAATTATATATAGTTAAAATTGTTAATAATCAAATAATTTTAAATCAAGTGTTTAAATTAAAATGTGTACCTTGACCTGAAATAAGGAAGTACTTTCAACAATTCACAACTCAATTCTACAATTTCAAGTAAACATAAAGGGTTCGTTATCCATAAGGCATGGAACAACTAGAGACTTATTTTGTTTATAAAAAAGTTAGACTAAAATGTAATATTCTCTCCATATCATCTGAATTTGCACACTTTCCTTTTTAAAATGTTCTAAATAAATTTTCATTCTTCCCATTTTAAAAAGAAATATCTATCATGAAAAGACTATAATATCCCTGAAATTCTCACCCCATCTTCTCCCATCCCCTTATGAACACATATTTTCCACCTATTTTCTAAACAAAGATCCGCCAGCTATGAACTTTTATTTTCTTCCATTTGCTGGAATCCCATTCTATTCCCTCCACCATCTCTCAGCCGACCAAGAACTTTCCTCCAGTTGTAGGTCCCGTCCTCCCCATACCCCTACCTTTTAACCACATATTTCTTCGTTTCCTCAACCATCGGCGTTTGAATTTTCTACAACTCCCTATTTTCAATCGTCACTCCTCTGTTCCCTCCACCACTGCCTTCATCTCTGCCGCCCTCCTTGGATTCTCCATCACAACAATCTCTCTGCCATATCCGTCGTTCTCTCCACCATCTTCGGTGCCCTATTTGGAATCTCTATCACAATTATCTCTCCGCCATCTTCGTTGTTCTCTCCACTCTCCTCATCGTCGTACTCATAGAAAATACAGTGAAGAAAATCGGAAACCACCGCCCCCAGGTGGCGCGAATCCGGCGGTGGCGGAAAGTCGCACTCGAAGAAAATCAAAGAATTTGGTGAGTTTCTTGAATTTAAAACCGATAGTGTGAGGATTTGTAGGGAATGAAGGGTGCAGGTGGCGGTAGTGGGTGAAGGGTTTAGGTGGCGGTGAAGGATGCAATTGGTGGTTGAAGGAGAAGTAGAAGGCAAGTGGGTTTGCAAAGGTTGTGGATGGAGTTAGGAGGAGGGCTATATAGTCATTTCACACAAACAAAATTTGTAGATTCTATTTATCTTGCTACAAATTTAGCTGGGATAGAGGGAGTACATGAGTATGCATGAGTTTTTAAAAAAAAAAGGTTTTTAGAAAATAATGACTAATAATGCTTTTTTTTTTTTTGAATTTTTGAGCTATTTGTTACCTTCTATTGAGGGCAACAATAGTAGTCTCGGGGATTATGTCCATGCTCTTCTATGACATTGTAACAGGCTCCCCTCTTTCCTAACGAAGTTGTCACGGTGTTGCCCCTGTAAAATATTAGCTCTAAAAAAAGAAAGAAGCATAAGGAATTTTTTGTGATCCTTTCTAGATGAAGTTAATGTAGAATCCTAAGAATTTTCGTCAAGCTCTACATTGATGAGTAGGATAATCTGCTCATTGTTGTCCACGATGGTTATTTTTGTCCGAAAGTTAAAAATCACGTTGTGCACCTCATAAACCCTAGTTTTTCATTCCCCGGCGCTCTTTGTTTTCTCTCACCATCGCTAATGTGTGGGGTGTAATTAATTTATATGTTATGACATCTGAACGGAGTGTTGGTAAAAATAGTAGTAATGTACGAAAATAATATATGGTCACTGGTCCTCAAAAATGTTTTTTTTAAAAATAAACAGTAGACGAAAACATATTAGTTTCAAAAACAAGATTTAGAAAAGGGATTTTGTTTGGCCATTGAAACTATAGGTGTGATAAATCAATGTCTTTGAAATAAAATTCACCCAACCTAAGCGTTAGTTCCCCAAGGTACCATAGGACCTCCCTATCTCATGCACTCAAGCAGTGAAAGAGAGACTTAAAATATTATGCTCAAAATATTAGGATGCAAGAGGAAGAGAGGAGAAGGTAGAAACTTGGTGTGTTTATAACCACTTCTGGTTTAGGCTTTTATAGGTACTCAAGGTAAACCAACAAACCTAAAGATCTAGAGAAATGTGGAAGTTGTTAAAAAAAAACCGGAACACCTATAATCAAAAAAATTGGAACAGCCAGCTGCTTTGCAACAACATGTTAAATTTACCAAGTCAAAATGCCCATGTAGATTTTACCAAGTAGAATCCAAAGTTTAAATGCATCAGAGTCCCAAAAAAAACCAAAGTAGATTTTACCGAGTAAAAAACCTAGTTCAAATGCAAGGAGGAAAAATAGGGAATTAGTTTAAGACCAAGTAAAAAATGTTTGATCATTTGAGAAATATCATTGTTCTAGACTTTTAAATTAATCGTGACCAAAATGATTAATATAGTAGTCGAACCCCGATCCAGCTTGCACATCACGTCAAGTCTAGACGTGCGGCGGTAACGGTAATGCGCGTGAGGGGTTTTTTCCTTCTTGCTCACTCAAAGAGTAGTAATGAAGCATGTCCCTGGACAAACTATAATTCTTCCCTCTAAACTTCCTATGTGAGACAAATAGAAAAATGATACATAAGGTTTTTTCTTAAAATTGATTTCATGTTGAAAATTGTATTTTGCATTACAACAATCCCCCACTAATGCCGGGGGGGGGGGATGATGATAATTTAATTGAGCATATAAAAGTTCAACACTTAAGCATCAGTATCTTGCGATCGAACTAATACGTAGTGAATTTTGATAATTGTCTTGTTTTCAGAGTGAACATATTTGAAACTCCTAAACTTGTTGATCATTCCAAGAACACAAGTGTTACTTAAATAAAACAAGTTTCGTGATAATCAAAAACTACCAGTGGTCATAGTTTCCACGGCAATATTCAGGAGTGATCTATAAAAACAACCCTTAAAAATCTTTCATAAAGGAAAGCCAATCATTTACACTCAAGTAGGTCTTTTCATCAAGTCTCATTGGACCGCCCAATTAGGGCTATAAAAATATTAAGAATGATTCACCGTTCATCCTCACCTAATCATTTGGTGAATCCCACATGTCTGTCTTGAAATAAGACTATCTTGGATTCATTAAGAGATTTAAGCTCAACCTCACAATATATGCATGTCATATGAATGGGTATGTTTGTACGTTCATGTGTCTTTTCATGGATTTGTTTGACTTCAAGTCATTTGTGACAAACAAGAAGAGTATCACCGTGAATTCCTCAACTATCAGGGTTTCAACCTCATTCCCCTTGATGAGCCTTGGACTCTCTTTCTACTTAGTCCCTTGGTAAATAGATCGGATAAGTTTCGTTCTGATGTTACGAATTGTAAAGCCGATACTCCAGTCTCAATCATATTTCTCACGCATTCATGCCAAATATAAATATAGCTTTTCTTACCATTGCAAGGTTCACTTTGGGCAACGTACACCTAAGACTACCTGAGAATTACATAAGAGCGAAATAGGTGGAGTGGGCACATCAGTCAATAATGACCTAAACCCCATAACTTCTTGCCCAACCAAGTCTAGAGTTATAAACTCGGATTCCATAGTAGAATGAGCTACACAAGTCTATTTAGAAGACTTCCATGAAATAGCAGCTCCTCCTAAGGTTAAAACATCACAGCTAGTGGAACTTACTTCACTATTATCTGTTACCCAGATTGCATAACAATACCCTTCTAAAATGGATGGATATCCTACAAGATACAATTCCAAGTCCATTGTACCTCTTAAGTATTTTAGTAGACCTGGCAAACGGGTCTCTTCGGTCGGGTACGGGTGAGACCCAATCGGTTCGGTATAATTCGGAAAATTATTTT
>JAUOBV010129029.1:0-12719 GCA_032360425.1 Rubia occidens | reverse complement strand
CCAAAATGGGTTTTTTTCGGTTCTTATATAGTGGGTGTGGTGGTTAAAGGAGGAATGAATGGAGTAGAACGTGGAGAAACCATTGAATGCTTGGAAGTTAAGAGAAATTTAAGACGGTCATAGAGAAGAAGGTGACCGGTCTCATTATATACCTATGCAATTAGCACTGGTATGTTTCCCATGTAACAAGTGCTTAAAACTGATGTCAAGAAATGGAGTGAATATCAAAAAATTCTAAGTATACAGCACCGGAACAAAAACCGCTGCTAAGGTACAAGAAACTGGTGTTGAAAAAAGGTTAAGCTACTGCGAAGGTTGCATACATTATTTATTATAAACTACCTGAGAGCAATGTTTAAAAATTTATAATAAGTATATAGCACCGGTTAATAAACCAGTGCCAATAAACAAAAAACCGTTGCTGTAAAATGGTCACGTAGCTGTGTAAGGCTGCACCAAATAAATTTTTTATCCAACCCGAGAGCAAAGTTTCAAAATTCATTCTAAGTATATTTTACCTGTTAATAAACTGATGCAAATAAAAAAAAAACCAAAGCTAAAAATGGCCACGCAACTGCGTAAGGCTGCACCAATTAAAATTTTACCCAACCCGAGAGCAAAGTTTCAAAATTCATTCTAAATACGTAGCACCGGCTTAATAACTGGTGCTGGAAATGGTAGGAGTGGTGCTGGAATATCCATTTGCTGCTACTAGAGGCTGTTAAACTGCGACACCTTCAGTGATTTTGTAATATTGTATCACCGGTTTCAAGTAACCAGTGCTGGTTAAAGTAATGCCAGTGCTAGTTGGTGATTTTGGGCTGAATAATATTTCAGCCCAACCCTTTTTTAGGGGAAATTAAAAAATTTCCACTTAGTACCAGTAATAAAATCGGTGCTACACTAAATTTCATGAAAATTTAAATTTCCAGCTAACTTTATGAAAAAATTGAATTTCCATTTGTAGTTTATTTTAGCACTGTTTTCCCAGTAAAACATACCGGTGCTAATAGAAATTTACACAATTTTTAAAGAATTATGATATAGCCCATATTTGTGGGGGTAAGATTTTTCCATCATCTTGGATAATCAATTGAAGTTCAAATTATTCAATTAAAGTACCGATTGTCCCGTTTTGCAAATTTGCGGGTTAACCGAATCGCCGTTGATGGTTCTTTATTAACTATTTAAAAATTATACTACTGCCTAATTTTGTGTTCCACCGTCCTGTTATATTCAAATTAACCTCAAATTGGGTATTCCTGGGTTAATATAAGGGTTTCAATAAAAATGACGTTTTCATGAAATGTAATAAAGCGCTAGATAGTACTAGTCCTAGAGTATCTTACTCTTTGTGACGTAGAAGCTATGAAGTGTAAACGGGAAGCATTGCTATTTAGTTTTCCCCAAATTATATATATATATATATATATATACATATTTATATATACATATTTATATATACATATACATATTTATATACATATTTATATATATATATTTTAATGTGACCATGGGATGTTCGTCCTTGTTTGATAATGTCCCAGTATATCTGATCGGATTTTCGTTTGGACACGAGTGAAGATTTTGCCTTTTGCACTTACATCCCTCTAAAAATGTTGGAATTTTTTAAATGCAAAATTGGCGATTCCATATTGAAATTGGGTAATGTATCATCACAACAGAGAAATTTGGACATGGTAGGGTAAGCGGAACACCCTCGAAAGGGTAAATATAAAACATTTACAATATTTTGGGAAATTACATTGTTTCCCAAAAGTGGGTCAAAACCTTGTCCAATGGTCCAGAACACTTGAATTTTGTTATTATCTCACAAATTAAGGAATCTTATGAGTTTGAATTTATTTTTTTTAAATTAATAAGCGATGGTACATGTCGTAGAGTAAATCTAGGAATACAGTGGTGAAGCACTGGTATAACGACGAAAAATCGGTGCGTATATATAAGTAAGTAGCTACCCAGGGCTTCGTTAAATCAATTATTATAAATATGTTTCCAACCCAAGAACAAAGGTAATGAAAATATTCCGACTCAATAATAGCAGTTTTTTTACCGGTGTTGTATGTAACAAAACCGGCGCCATCTAAATTCAAGCAGCTGCCTAAGGTTGCGTTAAAGAATTTTTAACCTTATTTTTCCTCACCTGAGAGCAAACAAAAAATTATGTCTAAGTACATAGTACCGGTATAAAAATTGGTGTTGTAAAAGAAAAAATTGGTGTCGAATATTAACGAAGCAGCTGCCTACGGCTGCATTGCATAAATTTTTATTAATACATCTTCAACCCGAGAGCTAAAGAATTAAAATTTTACTAAGTACTCAACTCCGGTACCAAAATAGGTGCTGAAAATGAAAAATACATGTGATAGTCTAGATATAGAGAACATACTCTATTTCACAGCACTGGTTTTGCAATGTTAAACCGGTGCTGAATATTCCCCTTCCCAATCCTTTAAAAAAAGTGCAAACGCGCAACACTGCACTTCATTCAAAGATAACCCCAATTAACAATTTAATATCAAAATATTCATGGTTGGGTGATAACATAGGAAAGTGACCAGTACATAAAAGTATAACGATAATTACGGTGCTTGCATGAACTATCTTTTCATTTTCAAGACAGAATCACCCCCCACGATTTGCCCGCTCTCATCAACCCACAATCCATCACCGTGTGACCATATACTTACTGAAGCTCCACCCACACTTCCAAACATGGAAACACAAATGGAAACTCAGGAGATTCTTCTTGGACAGGCCAGTCAATCTCCTCATCGAAATAGAACTTCTTCCCATGTAGAATAAGATGCCACTTCTCCTTGCTGGTATACCTGACATAAAAAACCTAGCATGCCTAAGCAGCTAAGATGAACTTGTCATCCTCGAACTCAACTCGTACAAGGTCCACAAAAGTTAAAACCATGGGTTTCTCCGTACGAACCCGACACCATTATCAAGCCACTGGCGCTTAAAGAACACAGCTTTAAACTCAACAGAGTCGAACTCCCAAATTTCCCCAATCACCCCGTAAAAGGCCCTGACTGCTACGATAGGGTGTTTGTCTCTCTTTCTAGACTGCCACATTGATTCAGATTCAATGTAAACTTCATTGTTCTGCGTGGTGCTCTTGCTGTAATTTTCAGCCGTTGCAAAAGAAAAACCATTAATATCATACCACAGGTATCTTCTAACAGTGCAGTCCTGGCTCATTGCAAAGACACGAATTTTACTAGGCATCATCTCCACATTACAACAATCGTAAAACCAATTAAAAAATGTTGAAGAATGCTCCAACTGTATTTTTTTCGAAGACCATTCCGGATACAGTTCTTGTAATAGTGACATGTGCTCTTGAATATAGATTGTTGTCTCACTGCTATTCCTTAACACGTACAGGTGAACTTTCATAAACTCAGCATAGAAGGGTGTATGAAGTGTGCCTTTCGAGCGTGGAACCCCACTCTTCCTACTAAAATACGCTTCTTCAGGTAATACAACTGATTGCTTACCAACTAAGTTCGAAGTACAGTATTCAATAATCTCTTCAGTCACGTACCTATACACGATGCTCGCATCCGGATGTCTATAATTGTGAACGTAACCTTTGAAAACACCTATGTGCCGCTCGAAAGGGTACATCCAATGCATTCCCATAGGACCACATAGACGTATTTCCCCAACCAAATGAATGACTATATGAACCATTATGTCAAAGATGGATGGAGAAAAGTACTTCTCCAACTGATATATCACGAAAACTCCTTGTGCTCCAACACATCGAGTGCTTGCCTGCCTATATTCTTACGACAAATGGAGTTGAGAAGAAACAAAGTTGCAGAATGCTAAATCGCACATCCACCTCCATAACTTCACGAATAGAAATAAGCAACAATTGTTGCATCAGAACTTGACAATCATGCAATTTCAGGCGTTCAAACGCAAATCATCATTAACAAAATGAGTAACATTAGAAGAGTATCTGGATGGTACCATGATTCTATAGATGCACTCGTAAACTGATCTCCTCTCATCCACTGAAAAATTGTACGAAGTACGAGGGAGGTACGTTCGCTTTCCCCTCACCTCCGTGCCTAGGTCCTTCCAAATTCCAATCTCCAACAAATCCATCTGCGCATTCAAGTTGTCCTTCATCTTCCCAAGAATGTTGAGTTACGTACCAATAAAACTCTCATGCACATTCTTCTCAATGTGCATTACATCCAAACAGTGATAAACCTCCAAATGCTCCCAGTATAGTAAATAAAAAAAAACTGGTCTCCTGTTCCAAGTACCTTCAACAGCTGCACCCACTTTCTTCATCTTCTTCCTAAGAACAAAATTAAATTTCTTAACCTTGTTGTCGATGAAAACCCCCTTCAATGGTCTTGGTGCCTTCCGGACCTCCTTCCCTCCCCCAACAAACTGAAATGCGACCTCACGTAATTTATGCTTCATCAGGAGCAATTTTTGATGACCTAAATTCACTGTCTTGCGGCCATTCTTCACTTATTGGTAATCTCTGGACTCTTCGCACACGGGACACGCCTTATGCCCCTTCAACACATAACCCAAAAGGTTACCGTACGCTGGAAAATTATTTATGGTACAAAACAACATTGCATTCAAATTGAACATCGATCCCCTGAAACCATCAAACACGTTGGCACCCTCGGACCATAGAAACTTCAAATCTTCAATTATAGTTGCCAGGTACGTATCGGTGTCATTTTCGAGCTGCTTTAGGCCTGAAGTCAACAAAGGAATTAACACATATTTCCTCTTCATACACAAATATGGTGGAAGGTTGTACGTGGCAAGCATCACTGCCCATGAAGAGTGACTAGATGACATGTTGCCGAATGGGTTCATTTTCAAGTTCCTTGGCTCACTAACAAATTTTGGATACCTGTTCTCTTCCACTGACTGGAATCAGCTGGATGATGAATCACATCATCTTGAGAACAACCCCTTCGCATGTACCACGTCATGTTCTTTGCCTCATTGGCATTCCGGAACAACCTCTTCAGCCTTGGAATAACGAGATGATACCACTTGCACTTTGCTGGAACCCATTTCCTTAACTTTACCACAGCATCTCCATTGATAAACATATTTCTCTTTTTCATATAACGTGACATATGGAATACGGGGCAAGCCACTTCCTTCTCCCTCACCCCTTTAGAAAACATAATCTTTGTGACAAGCATGTATTTTTTTTTATACTCCAATCCCATCAGACAAAGATTTCTCTTAGCCTCGTAGAGGTTGTCCGGTATCCCTTTACCAAACGGAAGATTCTCATTCAATAACTTTAGCAACTTGTTCATGCTGGTGTCGCTCCATTTGCCAACACCTTTCATATTAAACAATTCCATCAAACCTGACAGAACCGTATCTTTCTTATTGCAACCGGGATACAAAGGTATGTCCTTCTCACCTTAGAAATTAGACAAAACCTCTGGCCTCCCCTAATTTCATTGACAACCTCCTCACACGTGTCATCTAAATTTAAGTCTCCAAAACATTATCCACCACTACCGACAACCACCTCCGGTGGTGGCTTCTCACCGTGAAAGGTCCAAACCAAATAATCTTTTTCAAACCCTTTTCTGCCTAAGTGAAGTTTCATGATGTCTCTATCACTGCTAAGGTTATAATTCTTGCAATCATGAAAAGGAAGTAACACTCGCTTCTCACGATGAAATGCATGCTCTAAAAACTCCTCCGAAAAATCAAAATATTCTTTGCTCAAATGACTAACGTCGCAATACACATGTTTATGCCTCTCCATTGCATGTTTCATCTCTACAAATTAATGAGTGCACCACAATTAAAATTCCACACACTCACCATAGCTAGGCAATATTCTAAACACTAAAATCAAATCGGGAAACCATATGTGCAACTCATATAACATTAAAACCTTACACAACAATTTCACATTCCTAAACAAAGTAATAATGACATCAAGAAATCTACAAAACAATAACATATCTTCCATGAATATAAGGATGAAGAACATGATTAAACACATAAAATATATGCATACAAAATATTTGTGCCATATTCCATCATTTATAAAATTCCAGACAATATATAAAACTAACCTTTGTGGGTCTTCATGTGAACATTCAATGTCAAAACCCTCCAAAAAACACCACTAATGAGCTTCTCTCCCCAATTTACACTTTTTACTCGCCAATGAATAGTGGTAGGTGAGCATTAAATGCTCTTCCAGCTATGGTTTTATACCTAAAAACCGGTGATAAAAATTTCTCTCCATATTTTTTGGCTGGTAATTGAGATTACAACACCGGTTTTTCCAATTCAGCATACCGGTGCAGGAGTTCAATTGTAGCACCAATAACTTTTTTGTGGGCCCTTTAATGATGGCACCAAACTAATGGATACCAGTGCTAAAAAATAAATAATAGGCACCAATTTTTCGCTTCAAACCGGTGCTATCTATTTCCCTCCATTATTTAACTCGCCAAAATTATTGTTACTCACTTGGATACATTTCTAGCACCAATATATTTCACTTTATCCATCACGTACCAGTTTAAATTTCATTGAACATACCAGTGCTAAATTTCATTGTAGGCACCAGTTTCAACTCCAGTAACACTAATCCGCTGTTGATAGTCGCCACGGGCACCTGTTTCCTTGAATTTTGACAAAAAACTGGTGCCTCAAATTCTATCAGCACTGGTATATTCTACCCCAGGGAAAGATACCAGTGCCATTGGCCTTATTTTCCAGTAGTGTCGCGTGCCTCCTTCCCGTTTCTTCACTTCAAGGCACTCACATTCCGTGGATTAACCTCGGGTTGGGACGGTAGTTTGCTGGATTCTGTAGCCTCAAGTTGCACATCAAGATTCTTGATACTTGAGAAGGCACTAGTGTGCTCTACAAGGACTAAACACCATTCCAAACATTATGACACTCCTGACTAGACCCTTCAGAGCTGGTGGGACATTCGAGAAACTGTTGATGTAGTTTAGCGTTATTTCATAGTCGGTGCAGATGCATATTTTGGTGGCACCTTTGTTTCTTGCATGCGCCATTGCTTCATGTATAGCTATGAGCTCCACTTGAGTCAGTGATGCCGAACGAAAAACCAATTTTCCCTGCCAAGTTGTGGTATTTAGTCCTTGTAGAGTGCATCATGTAGCGACTGCTTGACCATCATGTGCACGGAAAGTCGTATCCATGTTGATGCGTGTCCAGCTATCATAGGCCGGGTTCAAGTGTCATTCCTCAGTATACCACAAACTCTTAAATCTCCAACCTGTGATTGCTTAAGATCTGGTGGTCGAGTCAGATTAGCTACTTAGTCTAAGGCTGTCTGTGCTGAGTTAGGGCTGTCTCCGCCACCACTTGAAACATTTCCTTGATAGGTTTCCTTAATGATGACTTGTATCATTCCAATCGATGGATTTTGACGGTCTATTTTATCCTTGTTCCTCGCACACCATAACACCCATATGATGATACAGGTGAGGTCTATGTCCTCCTTTTCAGGTGCAACCTCGAACCAATTTTTAAGCCATGATTCCAATTGTAATGGTGCACCTTGACCAAAGTCAAATCCCAGCCTTGACGCTCTTCATGCTCTTCTCATGATATCACATTCAAGGATCATATATGTAGGTGTTTCCACACTTGTGTGGCACATTTGGCAATAGGGTGATACCTCCATCTTCTTGATTCTTAGTGCTAGACCTATAGGTGCAGCGTTCTGAATTAGTCTCCAAACCAGGAACTTTATCTTCTCCGGTGTTTTTGAATGCCATAGTTTCTTCCATAGCTGTTGATTTGTCTCCGTGGCTGGAGATGAGGTGGATGTGGATGGATTCTTAACATTCGCCTTGTTGCATGCCTCATGGTACCCGCTTTTGACCGTGTACTTTCCAAGACTATACTTATCGTAGAATTGGAAATCATTATGGCCCAGAGGAGAGTATGGGATATGGATTCCTGCAGTGTTATTGACTATGTGTTGATTGAAGAATAGTTTGAGTAGGGGCATCCGCCACTACTTGGCACTATCAATGAAGTCGAAGACCTTAAAATCGAGTCGTGATAGGAGCTGTGTTTCATAATTAATTGGATTGATGTGGTTTGGGATACAATCATCCTTGATGTCAATTATTTTTCCGTCAACAACTTGCCATTTGAGACCAATTTTAATAAGATCCCTTCCCCACAAGATACCCCTCCAGCCCCATGTTGAATCTTGTTTTGGTTTAACCTTGAGGAAGTCGTGTTTATTGCATTAATTGCTGAGGAATAGTTTGGAGAAGAAGGACTGTTTATCCGTGATCAACTTCCATGCAAGCTTTCCTAATAGAGCAAGCTTCATTTGTTTTGTGGACCGTATACCTAGGCCCCCATGCCATTTGGATTGGCACATTAATTTTCAAGACTTCCAGTGTATCCCTCTTTCTTCTGTTTTTCCTGCCCAAATGAATCTGGCAAGATGGCTATCAATTTTTTTTTGCAACTGTGGAGGGAATACAAAAAGTGCTCAGTGTGTATTGGGCCATTGAGGCTAGTACATGCTTGCTGAGGGTGATCCTACCCATCACTGATAGGTCCCCTAACTTCCATATAGAGGTTTTTACCTTCAATCTTTGGATCAAATTTCTGAACAGTCCAATTTTTTTACCTTTGAAATTCAAATTGTGGCCCAGAAATTGTTGTTGAAGTAGGTCTTCAAAGATTCTAAACGTCTGGCTAAGATTCTCCTTGGTCCTTTGATCTGTGTTTGGACTGACTATAAGTGCGAAGTTTTGAAAATTAATTCTTTGACCCGAATAGGATGCGAAAAGATTAGTGTCTGGGCTAGTTTTGTTGATCCTCTATCTGAGATGTTGAAGAAGAGGATGCAATCATCCGCAAACATCAGGTGTGATACAGGTTGAACATCTCGACCTAATTTTAAACCTGGGCAGGTCCTTTGGAAATCCTCAGATGCAATAATTGAAGAAAACGCTTCCTGACATAGAATGAACATAAAAGGCGAGAGGGGGAGACCATGTCGAAGTCCCTCTTCTTTGGAGTTTCACACGACGGGTGAGCACATGTAGCACATTCAATGAAGAATTGTGAGACTCCAAAGAAGAGGGAAAGTGATAAATCTCAGAATTGTGAGAAAGTGTGTGTGTGTGTGTGAAGAATTGTGAGAAAGTGATAAATCTCAGATTTGTATTACTAACAGACACTTATCTTAATTAATCCCTAATTTCAGGTGCTTTGTTTCTTCAGGAAAATGCCTTTCTCTAGGACTGGTCATGTTGACCCACGGATCAGGATAAAATTCTCATAATTTTGGGTTGGGTGTCGAGCTGGGTCCCAATTGACTCAAATCGACCCAAGTCATATAAAAAAAAAATAGTAAAAAAATATTTTACTCAAATAAAATGAGTAGTTTTAAAATGTACTGATATTTAAATAATAAAAATATTATATTTATTTTTATATAATTTAACAATTTGGGTTTAACTTAGTCAAAATGACTTTAATATCCCAGTTGACAACATATCTATACTAAAACACAAAATCTCCAATACAGAAAACAAATAATTTCTATTATATTGTGTTTGAGATTACTATACTATTATTTGATTAGAACTAATAATCTATGCTACTAGAATTTAATGTAATTAGAACAACCGATGAGTACTCATAACCATCCTCACCAGAAATACGATCTATGCTTGACTTTGAGGATTCCGTTAATGAAAACAGCCTTTCTGAAATTAACACAGTGGGAAACTTATAAACATGGTGTAATCATAGAGACATTAATCCCAAACCAAAAAGATTAAATCGGATACTAGGTAATCAGGAATTATTCTTCAAATATAATGCTTCATCTATACAGATTCTAAATAGAACTTCATCGGGCCACTCTCTTATGTTCCTGGAATTAAAAAATTCTGAAACTACTTATCCTAAAGCTTTTAAATAGTAGGAAATGTGGACACTCAGATCAGATTTCTATGATATAGTCTCCACTAGTTGGAACCAAAACATGGAAGTACAGGGTCAGCTAAGACTAGCTTTAATAATTAAGAGGCTTAAGGAGAAGATCAAAACCTGGAATAAAAATGTGTTCGGAAATCTTACTGATAACATTAAAAAGGCCAAAAAAATAGTAGCTGAACTGGAAGTAATATTTGATGGATCTCATAACATATTTTACCGTATAAACCTTCATAGGGCAAGAGCTAGTCTTAATAAAAGACTACTCCCTCCATCCCTCTAATAGTGTCTTACTTCACTATTCATCAATAAAGTTAATGTCGTTTGAATTGTAAATATTTGCAGATTTATAAATGTGAAAATTATTGTGTGAGATATTGCTACATTCACCGTAACACATAGTTTTAGAATATCGATTTTTCATAATTTATTATTATGTATAATTTAAAATATTAAAATTACTAAATCATTAATGAATAGTGAAAAATGAAGATGTGAGACACTATCAGAGGGACAGAGGGAGTAGTAGAACAGCATACCTTCCTTACGTAGAAAACAAGAGCTAAGTGGTTAATTGATGGCTACACAAATTCAAAATACTTTCATAATTCTGTAAAGGAAAAACATTCTTTAAAATTAAAGATATGGACAATAATTGGGTACAAGCTCAAGAATTGGTAAGTGATGCTGCTGTTAAATTCTTTCAAGTCCTACTTTCAGAAGAAAATGCTGATCCTGTGGGATTTGATTTTGAATTCCTCCTAAGAGCTATACATCCATGTATCGCTGATCTTGAAAATCAGAGAATGTTAGCTTCTATCACTGAAGAGGAAACTAGACCAGCGATGTTTGGTTTGAGCGAATTCGCAGCTCCAGGGCCAGACGGCTTTCCTGCCAGCTTTTACAGGAAATTTTGGCCACTGATCAAGCAAGATGTGCTACAAGCTCTATTGTAATTTCAAATGGGATCTCTTTAATTGCACTCATCCTGAAAACCAAAACACCAGCCTCGTTTACTGAATTTAGACCTATAAGCCTTTCGAACTTCAGCAACAAATTAATGGCTAAAGTTATTGTCGATAGGATGAAACCAGTTATGAACTCAATCATATCCGAAGAACATTCTTCTTTTCTATCTAACAGGGACATAACTGACAACATTTTGATAATCAAAGTAGCCATTAGATTGTTGGATAAAAAATATGAAAGTCTGAACTTAATCCTGAAACTCGATATGATGAAGGCTTTCGATAGGATGTCTCAGAAAATTTTGAATATACTTCTCCTCAGATTTGGCTTTCACGGACACTTGGTCAAACTCATAATGAACAATCTAAATGGGGCTTGGTTTTCTGTAATAATTAACGTAATTAGCTATGGTTTCTTTAAACGTACAAGGGGCCTTAAGCAAGGCGATCCTCTATCACCTTCCTTCTTTAACAACCTAACCGAGCTCCTTATTAGGAACATTAAGTTACAGTTCCAGAATGGGAACCTGAAACCTTTCTCAGTGCCAGCAGGAGCGTACCCCCTCACCCAACTATCCTTTGCACATGACACGGTTCTATTCCTAAAAGGCACAAAAAATCCTTGGAAAACACAATGAAATTCGCGACAATTTACCGAAGAGCTATTGGGAAAAAGGTCAACTTTGCTAAAAGCTCTTACTACTCAAGAAAATTAAACAGAGCTAGAACTAATTTAATTGTTAACCTAACTGGTATAACTCAGGGCACTGTACCATTTAGTTACTTAGGGCTGACTATATATAAGGGTAGAAAATTGAACAGGTACTTTCTTAGTTTGATTGATAGAATCAAATAGAGGATATATAACTGAAAAAATACTTGCCTATCTCTAGGAGGTAGATTGATCTTAATAAAGCATGTTTTATCCGTCATTCCACAGCGCACATGGGTTGTCATAGCCTCAACTAAACACACTGTGAAAAGGATTGAATCAATTCTCAGTGATTTTATGCGGGGAGACACAACATGAGGTAAAAGAAAACCCTGGATTTCTTGGCAAAGAATCTGTTACCCAACTGATGAGAAAGGCCTTGGAATTGATTAAGTCTAATTTAGTGGAAAATCAATTATCTAATCCCAGATCTCATGCGTGTATTTAATTCGAATCTATCTAATAGTTTAGATTACATTTGAAGTGTGCTTTACCGTCGTATTCGATCAAACACAGAGAAGAGAATCCCAGATGTGATTCCTCTATGTGTATCCACATAGCACGATCAGATCGCATATACCGCCCTCATCTTAGAACGTTGATCAGCAAGTAAAGACCCAGTCTTTTTCTTCTCTTTACAGTGAGATTTTTTTTCCTGAGAATGATTGGATTGGTTTATGGTTTCTGCCATCTGGAACGGCCAGGGTTCTAATCATCGAATTCTAAAAATTTATGTAAAAATATCTATTATACAGAATGGTTATTAATCCAAGAACCCTAATCCAAGTCAATATGGGAATAACCCAATTAGACTTCATAAGTTCTAAACTCAATTCTCATATAAATACTATATGGGATCCTAGCCCAATAGTCATTTCTTTTATACAATTTCATGCCTTGTGTTTGAGCCTATAAGTTCAGTCATAATAAGCTTCAAACCCAATATAATTGATGCTAGATGATCGAAAGTAGTTTCCAACTAAACATTCCAATACCTCAAAATAACTAAATTAATTATCTCCGTAATT
>JAUOBV010128922.1:0-12719 GCA_032360425.1 Rubia occidens | reverse complement strand
TAGTTAGTGTTGTTTTTTTATTTTGTAGCTTTGGTTGGTTATTGTGTTGAGATTTTTCTATAGCTATTCTGGTTGCTTCTAATTTGTTTGCTAGTGTTTGTCTTGGGTTTGGTATTGTTAGTTTCTGGTTTATGGTACATACCCATACCACGAACTTAGAAAATTTACACTACTGACTGGAAAATGCAGGTGGTCGGAGAATGAGATGAAGGATATTTATAGTATAGGTTCCACAAGAACTGACTGTTTTTGTAGAGGAGTATGTTAAAATGGTGGAATAAAATAAGACGCTTAGAGAGTTGATGGCACAAAATTTGGAGAATCAACCTCTATGCACAGTCTTCCCGCCTTTGCCACCGAATGTAACTTGTGAGCTGAAGAGCGACATAATCTAATGCCTACCTACTTTCCCTGGAATGACCGGAGAAGAACCGAACAAGCACCTCTTGGAGTTTCACTTAGTTTGCACCAACATGAAACCTATAGGAGTGTTTGAGGAGAAGTACAACTTAAGATCATTTCCTTTCTTGCTGCGGGACGCATTCAAGGATTGGCTATATTACCTCCCACTGGGTTGCATCACTCATGGATGGACATGAAGCGGAGGTTTCTCAAGAAATAATTTTTGGCTTCAAAATCTGCGGGTTTGAAGAAGAAGTTTTCCAATATTTTGCAACCGAAGAACTAGTCCCTGTATGGGTCCTAAGTGAAGAGTAAGCTAAAGGTGATGTGGAGACCTGTTTATAAAGATGTGGGCATGGGTGGTGTCAAGGATGGTGATTTTGGTGACCCACAGACTTATTTGTGTTAGCTCTGAAAATGCATGAAAAAGATGTCATGAGGACGACAACAGAGAAACGATTCTTTTATTTCGAGTTGGTGGGTTTTGAAAATTGTGATTTTTGGAAAGTTTTATTATTGGTGGTGTTTTAGGGATTATTAGTCATGGGATTTTGGCTGGAACAATACTATACTTGGTTTTCGTGTTTTTGGGTGCAGGAAATTTTGCGACAAAGTTTGAAGGAACTGAGCTTGGTACGCTCATGCTAGAATGTAAAGCACAAGGCTTAACAAAGCATAGGTCATGCCAAAGTGAAAAGCACAAGCTATTCATACGGCAAGGGCCGTTCTATATGATTTTCGCTCACGCTTCCCAGATTAACTGATCAAATTTCACGAGGATCTCTATAAATGGCCTCGTTCTTCACTCCTTTCACCCCTAAAAACCAAGAAACTAAAAAGCCACGACTACTTATCCTCTCTTAGTCTAAAATCCACATAACTTCTTCAATTCTTAACTAAATTCCCTAAAAACTTTCCTCTACAAAATCGCCAAAAACACCATAGAAAATTTAAAAAAATCCAAGATTTCAAAAATAGTCAGTCCGGCCCCTTCTTTGAGCTTTCTCTTGAATTTGAAGATTTTCCCCATTCCAGGTGTTGGAGATCACTGGAATCTACTCTAGGAGGAGTCCCCCACGTTCTACAAGCATCAATTCATAAGATTTTGTCACCGATTCCTACATAGGTACCATGGTCGAAGCCCTTGAAAAATTTAGGGATTTTTGATTTTTTTTGGAATTTCTGGAAAATTGCATGTTTAGGACTGTTAAGGGGTTTGAGTATGATTACATTTGTTTATGGGAGATTTTGAGTGTGGATAGCTGTTGAGATTTTTGGACTTTAGTTGCTACTTGTGTGTTGTATATTGTTCTTACTGTCATCATGCCACGTAAACAATGTGTTGGCTCTAGCATTCCCTTAATTGCGCATGCTCCGTGTGGAGCATCAGGAATGATGGAAGTGTCTTATAGGATGCCCCAACCTAGAGACCAAGTTTGTAGATGAGAGGTCCCTCAAGGAACTCAAACTCTACAAACCGGTCAAGGAGCTCTTGAAAAGGATTGGGCTGAAGGGCTTCATGAAGAAGTCGGCTCCTACCTACACCAGATATACACTATAGTTTGTAGCGACCATCTAGCCGGCTGTCAATGGGATGGGTGAGAAGGTGGCTAGATTCCACCAGGGGGACGAGCCCAGGTCTATGAATTTCAAGGAGATTGTTGAGTTCTTGGAGTAGAAGTACTTTGTTGATGTGGATTGGCATTCTGAGGACAGTTCAGGTTTTTTTTATTTTTGCACATTTTGGCCCACCATCACTTGCTGACTGTGGGTGAAGGAGTGAAAGAACATAGACATAGTCCACCTGGCACTTAGGTATGTGGCTAGGCTCTTAAGCATAGTGGTGATGTTCCATGAGGAGGCCACTATCGCTGCTGAGTTAGACTGCAGGATCCTGTGATCGATTTGCACTAGGCGAGCTTGCCCTAATCTCATACAGGATTTCATCACCAAGTGTTGCAACATATCCAGGAGGTCGTCGAGTAAGATAGCAGTTTGGGGCACCCGCACATCACTACTTCATTTTAGCATGCAAATGGACGAGGGTATGCGGGAGAACCTGCATATCACATACACCCTTTTTTGGAGCTATGGTGGAGGCAGAGATGATACATCTAGAGGTGGGGGTTGATTTACTGGTGCTATAAGGGCACCAACTTCATGCGACACCCCCAGGATAAGAGGACTAGACTAGCCTCAACATTCCCATTGCAGGATCTCTATATACAGCCAGATCAGGGTGCTCAACTAGTAGTGGGAGACTCTCATGTGGAGCAGGAGGATGAGCAGGGAGAACAAGACAACAGAGCCCCGATGGATGAGGATCTGATTCATTAATAGCTAATGTAGCCTCAACCTATAGACTACCAGTTTATTCCGCCAGCGATGGTGTTTTCTCAGTTTGTACCACTTCCCCCAGTCAAGCAGTTATTTGCACTGCCACCTTTCCAGGAGTTGATTCATGTTCAGGATATGACTTACCATTCCAAGAAGCAGAGCTATAACGGTTTCTATAGGTGCAGTTTCTCTCCGCATGGGGAATGTTTTTGATAGTCGAGCAGATAGAGTAGCTGCAGTCCGCTAGATTTTAAGCCAGAGAGACACAACATCTCCATTCCCACATAACATCCAACCCGAAAACATCCATAGTATAGTTCTTTCCAGGAGCATAGTTCCCAGGATTTTGGAATTCTATATCTTCTTATGATATGTGGGTCTAGCCACCGAGACATGATCTGGATTGGATGCTGTCTTGGGGGAATTCCATCAGAGTACAACTGGACATGAGCCAGCTTTCTGCCCTAGTTGATTATCATGTTGATGAGATAGCTCACACGTTCGACTAGGTGAACGATCAATTGCATTACATGAGGATGGACATGGACGTACATCACAATGGAATGAAGGAGATCACTGGAAGGTGGAGAACCGCTGGCTTTGGAGACAGGAACCCTCACCAGGATCCATACGGGCCGGGGCATGGCCAAATGCGGTGTCTCTAACCTTTTCCTTGCCTTGGTTACACGCATTAAGGACAATGCATGAACTAAATGTGGGGGAGGGGTTGGAACACCTTGACATGGTGGCATCTCCTATGTTCTTACTTCTTATCTATTTTTGGTTTGATTTTGATGTTAACTATTACTACTATTTTCCCTATGTTTTCCCCCTTATTTGATTTTGGAAAACTTGTGTTGCTTTTATTGTTTTAGAAGAATTTCTTTTTATAGGTGTAAGGGCACGTTTTGTAGTTTGTTTGGGAATGTTGGAACACTTTGGTGGTGTCATTTTGTTTTTCTTATCGTTATGTGTCATGAAGCCCACCTTAGGGGTATTTTATTCTAATTAAAGAAATTTAAAAAATAAAATAAAAAGAGAAAATATATACCCAACTAAGTCGAAAGCCCGAAATGGCTACTTAGGAAACAATGGGAAAGGCCTAGATAGGTTGGAAAACCTATGCAAAAGTGAAAGGCCATGGTGTGGAATTTATGGGAAGTTGGGATGAAAACCTAAAATGGCTTCTAGGAAAAATGAGAGAAATTGAAAAAACCCTATGGTTCTCTTTAATTGTCATTTGGAAATCCTTTTGGTAGAGTAAGTTAGCTTCACACTCAACTTTGTGAATTTCACCTTTTTTTGCTGGTATGATAAGTTGGATAGATTGTCCTAGCTTCTTTGGGAGTGAGATTTACTAGTTTGCCAAGAAATCAACTCCAAGCCGGTGACCCGTGAAGTATTGAATGAGTCGTGTAGTTCAAGTGGTGAGAAGGTGTTCCCACATGGCAGCCCATGAGGAAACACACGAGTCATGCACTCAGAATACCAAAAATACGCAGCCAGCCGGCACCCCATGCTGGTTGCCAGTTAGGGTTTCCTTGCCATTCTTGGCCTCTTTTAAAGCCCATTTCCTATATACTATATAAAGGTACCTATTTCTACTAGGTTTTAAGTTTGGATAATTTATTTTTCATTCTCCTATTTTTTCTAAGAGTAGGTAGAGAGTGAAAGCTAATAACCCTTCTCTCTTAGTTTAATCTTCCTCATTTTGTCCAAGGGAAATATTGGGTTCAATGCTTAGGAAGTAGTTATTTTTCTTGGGGTTTTATATTTTCATTCATGCTTTGGTAGATATTTTGTGAGATTCTATGTTACCCTATACTTTTATGTTTATGAATATCATGTTGGCTTTTTATTTACATTCTTGTTAAATACATGTTAGACATTCTTAGATTGCATACACCATAGTTTGTGTTTCATGTAATGGTGTTAGGTTTAATTTTTTCCCTTGGGAGTGTCCACTAGGATAATAAGGGGATATGTGAGTCCTCGGGTGCATAACTATATGTGGGTACATTGTGAGCACCATTCTGATGACTGTATGCTAGCCTGACTGGAAAATGGTAGCCTCAAAGTTTACGGCATGATGGTTTGTAGCAACTGGGGTTGTGTTAGAGCAACCATTGTTGTTTCAACCCTAATGTAACCATGAGACATCAATCCATTTTCCTTAATAGGTCTATGGAGAAATGTTCATAGTGAAGGTCCCAGATGTAATTATTTATGGGAAAGAGAAGCGCATAACGGCCGGGTCGCTTGACACACTTTCCTAATTATGGAGGTGGCCTCGATAGAATAAGAAGTGGGCACCTTTGTGTGACAGAAAAAATAGAAGTGTTGACTATCGACCACACTATGTGACATAAACATTAGGATAGGTTTATATATCTTGTATTTCACAGAATTTAGGACCATAGAATTTTACCGATCATGTAATGCAAATATTTCCAAGTGTTAGCTTAATCTAGTTTACTCTCTTGTTCTTGCATGTTCCATAGTTGATAGATTAAACCCTCCCCCCTCCCCAAAAAAGATTAAAAGCCTTTTTTGCAACATTGAATATTCCCGATAAGCATCCGATTGATGACCCGACTGCATGTTCTGTGTAGTTAACCTATAAATTCCTAGCATCTCTATGGACGACCCCAAACTTGCCACTATATACCCTTCATAGTTTAGTAGTGAGTACAGGAGAAACTTATAAATCTTATTTTTTTTATTTCTTAATGCTCTGTTGGTTAATTATCCCATAGCTTAATGACTCTGCGGAGTGCGGACCAAACTGAAACATCAATCGAAGGGGACCGACACCCGATCAACTAAAACTGCAAGACCAACCACGGTTCAATCAAATATAGATTCAAGATATTTCCAATGTTGATTGATTATTTTTTCAAATTTAAAAAATTACCGAAAGTAGAATCACGGTTAGTTATGTCTTCAATAGTTCATTTTGATCCATAATTAAAATAAATCAAATTCATATTAAAACAAGAAATATAAGTAAAATTCAAATCATAATCATTTAAATAAATCAAATTCACCTAAATGTGGTTGGTTTCTTCTAAATAATGGTGATGATTAGAGGTGAGTGTGCACTGCGATTCTCTTCCCGAATCCTATAATCAAAAGTCCCAGATTTGATATTGGATAAAGGATCCGATGCTTGAGTTAGCATATTACTTCCTTGGAATATAATTTAAAGGATTCTTTTTGACTTACCTTTTCCCCTCAATTTCCTCTTTATTTATAGGCTCTTGGAGTCACAACTACCAGAGTAACGTTTGACATGAGAGTCATGTTGATCATACCAGTCGTGGCGGATGCAACATTGTCTTTTGAAAATACAGGGTTCCCCATAATCTCTTGTTCGTGGCCCTTTAGGTGGTTAGTGATGTGAGAGACTCCTTCAGGGCCAGGGTAATCCTTACATTTAACACGACTTGTTCGATTACTTTAAACACCTGCAAATATAGTTCAAGGAAAGTTAACACGACTAAGCCCTGATGTCCAAGTCAAGGTCTCATTATGCATAGCCATCTTTAATAGTTTTTAAATTTCTTCATAATTTATTTTCTTTATTTATAGTTGGTGAGTCATGTGATCGTGGCCTGCGTAACCTATTGCTAGATAGTGGTGCATTCGAGGTGATTGCGGTGGTTGATTATTTTTCTTTCCATGGTGCTTGCGATGGTCCTGGCTCCAGATGAAACTCAAATTCATGTATTTCCTAAGGCATTTAACATTTTTTTGTTGGCTTTTGTGTGGTAGATTTCTAGACTTAGGTGAGTTTGCATTACAAGGGGTCTAGATGACCGTTTGTAGTTTTTGTATCTAAATCCCTCATTTTTTTAGCTTACTTTATATCTAATGGAATCTATGTCCCTACGAACATTTAGATTTTTTTGTGAGTTTTTACTTCTAGATTGCTCGTAGGCACTTCAGACCGTTTAGAAGGTCATTCACGAGAATGATAGTAGATAGTAGAAGGCCATTCGCACGAATGGTATTAGAGTGAAGGTCATTCACAAGAATGGTAGAAGGTAGTAGAAGGTCATTCGCAAGAATGGTATTACACTGTAGGCCATGAGTATAACACATGGTAGTAGATGGATTCACCAAATAATAGGAGTCATGTCCGGAAGAAATAAAGACATGGCATGGCTCCTACAGATTTCACGTCCTGTGGAAAGCTAAGTATTGAGGAAACTAAGTCCAAGCACCGTCCATGTTCTTTTGCACGGCCCACACACTCAGAAGTAGAAGATCCTAAACTCCAATCCGTGGCCCTCAATTTTTTTGCATGACCGCGAGCTCGGAAGACGAAGACAAAGACTTCAGACCACAGTTCATTTATTTTTTCACGGGTCACACACTCAAAAAGATAAGAAGAGCTCTTCAGTCCATGGGCTGCGTCCTTTTGCGTGGGCCACATGCTCATTATGCTCACAAAGGACCTCTAGTCCGCAGCCCGTGTGCTTTTGGGTAGGTAGTGCGGTGCAGACTGTCCACTATTGCACAACCCGTGCTGATGTGGCTGCTAGGGTTTCCTAGCTTTTTGGGCTTTTCTGAGGCCCAATTCCGCTTATGATATAAGCGGCCATTAGTATACTAGGGTTGAAATTTTGTTCATTAATTCTAGATCTAAGTGTAGGTAGGAAGAATGAGGCTCTCTCTTCTTTTTATTTATTTTCCTAGTTTTGCCCATGGCATTGAATCCAATGATTGCTTTGGATTCTATGTCTCTAGAGTAGTTTATTTTCTTGGGGAATATTTTTATTCATGACTTGAAGTCGACTTTATGAGATTCTTATATTTCCCTATCTTTATGTCCTATTAATATTTGTTCTCGATTTATGCTTTGCATTCTTATAAGATTTATGCAATGTGATGTTTCATGATGCATCCATATATCCACGTGTTGTGTATTATTGTGCTAGGCTAAAAATTCTATCTTGTGAGTGTTAGAATAGAGCTATTGTAGATTCGAGAGTACCGGGGAGGTGAGTGCATTCATGCTTTCTAGAGAGTACCATCCTGATTGTTAGACTCTAATTATAATTGGCTAGTTGTGTAACAGACAACATGTTAGGTGCTCTAGACTAATCCTTAACGAGGGGAAACCGTTGGCTTACCCCGATAGATGAGCATAATAGTTTGTAGAGACTAGGGTTGTTGTGTAGTGACTAGGGTCTTATCAATTCTACAAACATCACAAGAGGCCAACTTCTTTGCCTCTCTAGGCCTAGGAATCGATGTCCATAGTGGAGTGCCTGAGATGTACTGTCCTGACTCTCGTACCTAACGATTGTGACCGCGAGATGATGATGGAAGGGACTGAAGCTTATCTTTATAATCAACACAAGCTTGCTCAAGTTGGTACACACATCAATCAAGATGATTACACTCAGCATGAAGTTGATCTTATTCAATACGTAGCTAAGTATTGATAGTGTTGTTCATCAAATCTACTTTGCCACCCAACTAAAGAAGAAGAGAGGTGATCACACTCATTTTATTTTTTCTTCAATTGATCCAATAAATTATCGATCCGAGAACACTGCTTATCAATAATCAGAGTCTTTTGATAAGCTTTGCGGGCCTTGCTACCACTAAAATTCTTACCCTCCTCTTGCTGACCAAGCATTCTAACCATACTCAATTGTTGGCACTTATTAAGGTAGTTGTGTTCGGCACAAAATTCTTTCAACTCAATGATATCATCTTGGGTATCCTTTAAAGTTTTCTTCCATCCAACTTCATGGTCATTGATACTTAGTAACAAATACTTCAAGAGAATACTTAGCGATACCGCCCATTCTTGGACACGGCTAGGAAGATATAGCAAATGCAACGAAAGATTCATGATTGACCAAACTACGAACTATATCCTTTTCCAAAGATTTAATGCTATACCTTTCATGTACAGACTTGCTACAGGGGTATTTTGGAGAAGGAGTTGGAGATGATGAGGAAGAAGGAAGTTTCCACCCAATACATAGTGGAATGGATTCTAAATTAGAAAAGCAATCAGCAAAAATATGCTCAAGATATTCCTCAGATAGAGGCTGGGTAGCTTCACCGAGCTTAATGGTAAAAATTTAATAAGAAGACATAAACCCAGAACGATCACAAAAACTAACATTAGACTCCAAAGAGTCAACATGTTTCAAAAACTTATAACCAACCAAAAGATCAAAACCCTGCATATAAATAAATACGATGAGAACTCACAAAAGTATAAAGGTAATCCAAAATAAATATCCATAATAATACAAACAGTACAAAAATACATCGAATATTGTTATGAAAAATAAAATAAAAATCCATAGTACTAAGATCCACTAATATTAGCGGGGAAGCAGAAGAATGCTAGACAATGGCGTGCAGTCCTCCTTATTCTTATCCTGAGTGGAGACCTCAATATTCGCATTAGCCTCAGTGATCGCATTGGTATCAACATTGAGAGGAAACCTAGGAATGCCAGAACCAAATAAAAACCCTTTGAAATAATCAACTTCACAGCTCTTCAACTCAGCAATAGAGGGCAAGGAAGGACTGGTGATTTGGGACAACAAGGCATAAGGGTGACCACCGTGAA
Source organism: Rubia occidens (assembly GCA_032360425.1). Lineage (NCBI taxonomy): Eukaryota > Viridiplantae > Streptophyta > Magnoliopsida > Gentianales > Rubiaceae > Rubia > Rubia occidens. The sequence goes on along the minus strand of JAUOBV010128922.1, from coordinate 3,376 downwards.
AAATGTTATCAACGAACCCTTTGTTAAGTATAGCCTTCTATTCCTCCAACACTTTCTCTGACTTAGCCATTTTAGGCAGTTTCTGAGCCTTTACAGTTGGGTTTAGTCCTCGTAGTTCGACCAGAGCCTCGGAGTCCCCAACATTGCAAGCAGAGGTATAAACATCTTCAAAAAAATTGTACAAAGACTTTGTTTTCACAAGAGAATTAACAAGAACCTGAGGGTACCCTGGGAAAGCAGTACCATTAGTCCGCATATTTTCCAAATTGGAATGCAGTTTCTTGGTTTTTTCTCAGTGACCAAGGCATGGTCCTCAGAAGAGCGTACAATCCCTTCAGTAGTTTCAAGATAGATATTTAGTGTTGCGCACTTCTTTTTGGCGGCCTGCCATTTTTCAGGGAGCGAACCGTCTCCTTTAGCGAACTCGGTAACTCGTTCACTGAACAACTGTAGACTCTCACCAACCTTATTTTTAAAATACGTAAAAGTAATATAATGGTTAGACATAGGAAAGCACCAAATTAAATCATATATAATCCTTAAGGAATATACCACAACCATTATCTCATGAAGTGGCAGTTTAGATAGAGAAGTATAAGTAGTCTCTTCTACCATTAAATCATAACTTCGTGGCCCAAGTTTAGCATGAGAATGGCTGATACACCCCCCTTTTCTTAGGAGGCTCTAATTCATTTGAGGATCTACCTTTTCGATCCCTTTTCCTTTTTCTTTAGGAGGTGTCATTGGTGTTACAAATAGAAAATGCACTATTATCATTTGTTTCAGTAGCCATAACTTCCGGCTCCTCAATTTCATCATCAGAGATTAGCTTTCTCTTAATGGAGTGCTAGGTTAAATCCATATCTGTAATTTAGTATACAAAGCAAGTCTGATGAAGCCACAGAGATAATAGAACAATGAGAAAAGTAAGAGTGAAAAATAAGTAGGACAAGGGAAAATGACAAAATAATAACAAGCAAACACCTTTGCTCTCAGAATCAACATGGCGAAGACAGATCAAATGTTCGCTGAGTGTTAATACAACCTCTTACTCAGCATTAAGGCAAACCCTAGCCTTAGGAAGTTTTGATTTAGGAACATTAGAGTTCCAAACTGGAAATGCTTGTTCGTTCCCATTACTAAGTTTCGGAATGAAAAATATTTTACGCCATACACCACAGTTATTAGGAAATTCACTGACCAACTTGACAATTGGAATGACTAGATAAAGGATGAATTCGTCAGACGAGTTTTTAACCCTGCAAACCTGATAAAGGCTACAAAATAAGTCAATCGAAAGAGAGACTTGAGCTTCTTCACACACATGATAGAAGAAAACAATAATTGAAACTGCCTTAGGGTGAAGCTAAGATAATGTGACCCGATAATGTCAGAGTAAGTTCAGAACATGCTGAGGTAAGAGAAAAGTGAGTCCAAACTGAAGATAATTTAAGTAGCAAGAGATAAAGCTAGAAGGAAGGGTACGAACATTTTCAGAAGGCCCAGGAGCCCTAAGCTCATATGAAGACAAAAAAAAATGAAAACTATGCTTTAAATTTTCCAAGTAGTAATCTGAAATAACGCTACTAAAGGTAGAAAAACCGGTGAGTTGGTTAGAATCCTCCCTGGAATCATCATCATCAACAGGGGCATCTTTTTCAGAAGTTTTGGTAACATTATAGGTAGACATGAAGGTAGTGAGAATGCCTAAGATCCAGAAAAAAATTCTATCCATTATAATCGAAGAATTCAAAAAGGAAAATTTTGGCAAAATCTGAAAGGAAGAACACAGATAATACGCCACAGAAAACCTTTAGGCCAAGATTGAAACAGAAAATTACTAGAGAAGAGACACCCTGCAAATGCACAACTACTAAAATTGATTTCGAAAGGAAAAACAGATTGAGAACAGAGAAACTTACGAGATTAATGGAATGCGATAGAAGACATGAGCAACAATGAAGAAGACAAGAAGATGAAGAATTCAAAAAGGATGCGGAATTTAATTAAAGAAAATGAAAAGACAAATGGAAACAAAAAGTAATAATGACGGTCGGACAAAAAGTGAATTACCTTTTTAGGAATTCGAAAAGGCGGCAGTTTATAAGTGGAGAGAATACATTGAATTGTGACAGAGTTGAATCATAAATATCGAAACAATTATAAAGGGAGGAAAATACTATGGCAGAAGAGGAAATCTCGAAATTTCAATAGCGAATAATAAGGAGAAAATCTCTGCTCCAGGATCGCAACAGCTAGGAGTCTACAAAAATCCTTATAATTTTAAATTTTGAATTCAAATTTCAAAGGTTAGACAACTCAATAGGTTAACAAACACAACCAAGAATCACACAACACATTGCGATAGTAGTTCAAGTCACTGCGATAACTAACATGTTATTACAGTTCAAGACATGAACATAACAACAATTCGTGTAAACATTTCAACCAAAGTCATAGCTTCGAGGTTTATTGATTTTGTGGCTGGGGGGCCGTATAGCGTATACCTATCCCAGCAACTAAAGGCTGCTGACCTCTAGGCCCAACCTAATCTCACTTTTCGAATAGACAAAACCATTCACCCAATATTTAAGTTAACCACGAACCGATAAAGGTAGAACTGCGTAATTGTGGATTGAATCATTAATCGAGAAATACAAAATGTGGACAAGTACTTAGCCACGAACCGAGAATATAGTGACCACGGTACGATAAAAAATCTCAAGCCCTAATAATGTTGAGCCATGACTACGATCAAAGATCTCAAACCCTAATAATGTGGAGCCATGACTACGCTAGGCTATAAATACATGAAGAGCTACACTGGCTCAGGTAAGCAGAACTACACTGACAAATCCAAATTCTCTAACGGAAGAACGCTGACTTGATTGTAGAGTTGTTTCCTCCGAATCGCTTCTGGATTCGTTTTGCAAGAGGGTGAATGGCAATCGCTTTACTTGGTCGGGAAAACCACATCAGTGTGGGAGTCTTATGGGAAGCGAAGGAGTGGCTAGTGAAGTTAGGAGGTTGTGTGAGGGGGTTCTTGTTCTGGTTTATTGAGACTAAGTTGGGGTGGAAGTCAAGATTGGAGTAGGGCCTTGATATGTCCATTTTATATGGATATTTTGGGATATTTTCGTATTCATTTTGGTACACTTTGGTGCTTTGAAGACTGTGTTTTACCTCAAATTCTTATTATTAGAGTTGAAAGCAACTTTATCATTTTTGACACTTATAATGAGGATTCTGTGAGACGATGTATTTATCAAAGACTTGAAGACATTGAAGACTCCATTATAAAGACTTGAAGACTTTTGAAGACCCGAAGAACGAAGAAAAGAAGACTACATGAAGACTGAAGACCAAAGTCAAAGGG
>JAUOBV010128818.1:0-12719 GCA_032360425.1 Rubia occidens | reverse complement strand
ACACAGCCATTAACACCAAGCAATCCGTAGGAAATACATAGTTAATAAAAATAGTATTATATGTAGTTCCACAGTGGAACAAGTCTATCCATGCTAAATAGAGTATTTGTTAGTTGAATTGTGAACTTGACTGCAGTTCAACTCTCAATGTTACTACCCACAACCTGGCTTGTGAAACTGTTCACTATCATTCTTGAAATGTGATTAGGGTGGTGCAGCAGAGAACATCGATAAGGAATGGAGAATAACATCTCCGGAACATAACTCATTTCATTATTAATCTCGGAGTTCCTAAACATCATCCCTGGATCCAGTACTAATGCATTTAGATTCACTTCCATATACAACTGCATTACCAACTGTCCTCACATGATTCACCTTATTGATTTCTCATTTAGGGCTGAATGACAAATAACAAAAACTGTATCTTATATATAAACTTTCCCAGCTCTCTGAAAAACACACCAGAAAAATGCTCCATGTCCTCTTTGTACGCCATGATCCATTTTCTCCCTTTGAGGAAAACTACCTAAAAAAGAGGCTTACTCACAAGTTCAGAACGATGCACATTATGAAGGGATCAACAACTCTAAAACCAGCATACACAATAAGCTAACAAAATAAAATAACATGAATAAACATTATAGCAAAAAACAATAACCGAATTGCAGGGACTTGATTAATTGGATGGTCATAAACTTATCACACATCAACATAGACAGACTGTTACTATTAAAGTTGATATACTTTTGACGAGTCAAGACATTGGCGAACTCACTAGTTGTAACCACAACCCAAAGTGGAATTCCATTCCTCCGTACATAATATAACAAGTGAAAGTAGGTTATCTTAGCAAGAAAGGGACTCATCATACACTATAGCTAGCTTACTAAAAGAGGAAAAAATTAATCACTTCTGAAAATTATAACAGACATCGATATATTTGTCCCAAGACAATGTGACTCTTTTGTTGTTAGACCATACAAGAGAGAATACACAAAATGAACTACTAGTGAGCCAAGACACAACTTAATATGTGAATCCCCGTGTTAAAAAACCAGGGTGAAAATATATACTAATTACCAAAGATGTTATTCCAGCAAAAGAAAGTGCAGAATTTTAATCAACAAAACACAATCCCACCATATTTAGTTAGAATCATAAAAAAATAAGAGACAGTAAACTCAGATAAATTTTATGTATACTGGACATATTTGTAGCATTGAGACCTATCTGTGAACGTTGTTCTCATGTTTGATTAAAATTGAAAATGTACTCATTACTGCACTTATTTACCACATAAAACAGTCAACAAGAAATAATTCTACCACCAAAACACATTGAGTCATGTTTGCAATTTGAATCACCACTGGTCCAATAACTATGAAAAATTATACGCAGCATAACAAAAATCACTCAAAGCAAACAGAGCCCACTAAAATTCGAGTTACAAAAACACCAAACAATAACAAAACAACAATAAAATCCTTTCACGAAAATCCAAAATTTTGAGTCCCATACATTAAACCTAGAGCAAAATATCAACAACAAATCGTGCAAGGACTGAGATCCTGTTTCAAAAATTTATTTGAAATTATTAGAATCACCTCTGATCATTCCTTATCGACCTCTGATAAACTTTGCTAAACTTGCTAAACTTTTTTGTTAAACTTTGCTAAATTTGCTAAACTTTTTTGTTCCCAACCGGCCAATCCTCGCCTTCATCGATCTCGATACACAGCTTCACCGTAGGAATTGGTTTTGAAAGAGGAGGAACAAAAAGGAAATTGCCAACAGTTTCATGAATGAGATCGGCGGTTCAAGGCGGTGCGGGGTGGAGAAGAAAGGAGAAAGGGGTTCTGGGTTAGGTGATAAAATAGAAAAGTTTTGACAAAACATAGTGAAAAAGATCCGGATGTCGTTATGATTCGATATTGTACCTGTGACCCGTAAAGAAAATCCGCGAATTTACTTAGTTTAGCAACAAACAAGAACCGCTAGATTAAACATATCAACAACTCAGATTTGTTCTCACATAAGTGGGTATTCTCATCTAAGATAGGTGTTATCACATGATCCCAATTCTATATATATGTGTGTGTATATATATATATAATTAGGATCAGGTGAGAACACCTATCTTAGGTGAGAACAGATCTGGAGAGTTCAATGATTTAATCCTATGAATCTAATTAAATCATAAATAAATGTACAGGTCATAAAAATAGAGTAAGCGGCATCTGTTCTTAATGGCAGGTCTGATGCCGAGTCCGATAATTCCTCATGATCAACAACCATTTAAAGTTAGTTGGGAGTAGCTTTTCCTCTATTTTATTTTCATGTTTGTTTGAATATTCCTGGATTTTGTATTTTTTTTATTTGGAGAGTAAAGGATGAGGTATAGTTCCAGTGAGAAATGTAGTCAATTTGTATATAAAAAAACCATCCTATATTATCGAAGATTTGCATTCTTGCCAAAAAAGCACTTCGCAAGAAGAATTTTTAAACTATGTGGAACTCAATTATGATGCTTAAGATAGAACTGGAAGGTACAAAAATAATTTGGTGCTTAGATTATAATTCAAAAGTGCTTTTGGAAGTGTTTTAAATGTAACTTATATGTGCTTCTTTTAATCCTTGTGTGTGCTATAAAAATAATTTGGTTCTTAGAGTTTAAATCAAAGGTGCTTCAATTATTGCTTGTAATTGCTTCAAATGTAAATTAATGTGTTTTTTTAATTCTTACGTGTTCTTAAAAAATAACTTGGTGCTTTGAGTATAATTCGAAAGTTCTTCTATTATTGCTTGTAAGTGCTTCAAATGTAACTTACATGTGTTTCTTTTAATTCTTAAGTGAGCTAAAAAATAACTTGGTGCTTAGAATATAATGCAAAGGTGCTTCAATTATTACTTGTAAGTGCTTCAAATGTAAGTCGTGAGTGCTGCTACGAATTGGTACTATGTGACAAATCACCAATAAAATAAATTCTCTTCGTCCCATCAGTTTTGACCTATTTGCTTTTGCAAATTCAAACTAGGTAAATTTTGACCCTAAATATAAATTAATATATTTATAATAAAAATATTGTGTGAGATATATTGTTAAATTCATATTAATATCTACTTTTTAAATATCAAAATTTATCTAAAATTATTATATGTAATTAGAAATATTGACTGTCAAAAATAATTAATGAAGAACGTGAAAAAGTAAATGCGCTAAAACTCGCGGGACAGAGGAAAATTAAAAAAAATTGAAGACGCATCAATATAAAAAGAAGGATTTGGGGGAAATAGTTAGAGTAATTTATTCAACATTTTTATTAATGGAACAAGAAAATATAAACACGTACTATATATTATTACACAAGAAAGGATTCGTAGGTTTGTGAAACATCTCAAACCAATTTTCTTTAGTAAAAGGAAAACATCAACAGAAATATAATTAATTGTTTAATCAAGCAGATGCAACGACGACGTTACTCAGATTCCATCTGAGTAATTTGACGTAGTTCCATCTGAGTAATTTGACGTAGTTCCATCTGAACGGGACGTAGTATCACTAATAATTGATTATAACTCTTCAACATTAATACAGAGCCATTAAATTAAATAAGTAAATGATTAGGATTTGTTCTCACATAATGAGTGTTCTCACCTGAACCCTACCATGTATATATATATATATATATGTTGAAAAAATCCGTTTTCAAAGTTTAAAAAATCTTATTTCATAAATACTTGCTCCGTCCCAATAAAACATGGTTATTTACTTTTTCAAAATCAAATTTCAAAAACTTTCACCCTAAATTTCAACCAATATATATAATAAAAACATCATGTGAGATCTTGTTAAACTCTTCGTAACATTTATTTTCTAAATATCAATTTTTTACTCAGAATTATTGCACGTAGTTAGAGATATTGACGGTCGAACATGATCATTGTAAACCATGAAAAAATAAAAAAGCAAAAATTAGTGAACGAAGGGAGTATATATTTGATTAAAAAGTGGCCGGACACGAGATTGATGTGTTCGACTAAGAGAGCGGACACACTATTTATGTGTCCACTTAGAGGAGCGGACGCACTACTTCTATGTTCGGTCAGAAGAGCGTACACACTACTTTTGTGTCTGCTAGAGAAGCAGACACACTACTTTTGTGTCATCTTACGGGAGCGAATACACTATTTTTGAGTCCGGCCAAAAGAGGGACACGCTACTTTTGCGTACGGCTAGAAGAGCGGAGTCCTCCTAATTTGACTTCTTATGATCATAAAATTAATTTATGTTTATATTTATTTATTTTTCCTTTTAATTAATAATTTCTAAACACTAAATACATGTTCTTTTCTTTTCAATTTTTAAAAAACATTTTCTTTATAATTTTTTCACACTTTATTAATACTCCTCCGGTCCCTTATTTATGTCCTTCTTTTTTATATATATTTTTTCAATTTATGTTTGACCACTGATAACTTTATTTGCATTCGATAACGAATTATAAAAAAATTCTTTTTAGAAACTACACGTTACGAAGAATTCAAAGACATCTCACGTGATGTCCGTTATTGTATATAATAAATGTTATCAATGGTCAAACATGCTATGGAGAAAAGTGCAGTCAAAGGGAGCCATATATACAAGGGACCAGAGGGAGTATATTTATGCTTTAATAATAATTATAAGATATTCTTCCACCATCCATACAATTATTTAGTCACTTACAAATTTTAAATGGTTAAATTTATATATTTCATTGCATTAAAAATATTCATTTATCTTTTAAATAGTTAAAAATAAAAAGAAATGGGTGTGGATTTTGAGCATCTCCAATCACCCTCGCTTTTGTTTCCACCGCTTCAGTCCAAATATACTCTATCATTTTACCATAATTTCCAAGGCTAGCTCTTCCAATCAACAATTGCAATTAATAATTACTCCAGCCGTTTAAGATATCATCTTTATGTGTGAGATTTAAAGATCACACTGACCATGAGTGCAAAGGGATAGTGAACATAGCATCCTTAATCAATATTCTTTGAATTGTGCAAGGAATAGTGAACATGTCAAGGTCATTACATTTATGAGGGAGGTTATTTTGCACTAGAGAAGGTGGGTGACCAATAGTTTGAGGTGAAAAGTTCTTTTATAACCCTACCTAGTTGACATAAAGGCCAATACAACATTTTCATAATTGAAAGTGCAAAAATATAACCCTAGATAGTTGATGTAAGTATAATTTTACCCATTCCGATAGTTTAAGGTCAAATTGATTGAAAAGATGAGTTTTCCCCTTTGAAAATATTAAAAAAATTACAAATTCACCCCCAAAACCCTATTCTTTCTTCATCTTTCTTCTCTTTCTTTTCCTCCGAAGCTTTCTTTCTCTTATTTCTTATTATTCTTTTCTACTTTTCCACCACAGCTCTCTTTCTCCTCTTTCTTCTCTTTCTTTTCTTCGAAAACCCCTTCGAAAAGCTGACTAAATCACCGACCATAACGGGCTTCAAAAAATGCATCTCTCTTTCATACATAACCAAAATTGCCAACTAAATCAGGCTTCCAAAAGTTTTAATCGTCGGTGGTACCATGGTGGCATTAAGCTTGGTGGTGGTGCCGGCGAGAGGAAGTGGTGGTGCTGTGCGCGAACGTGGCTGTGGGCGGGGGCCTTCGGTGGCATCGGGCTTGGAGTGGGGGCCATGGGAGAAGTAGTTATCGTCATGGGTGGTGGGTGGTGTCGGGGTGCGCGGGGACAGAAGTGGAGGGGCAGCATTGGCGGGAGTTGCGAGAGGCTGGGCTGATAGGTGGTAGCGAGGGCGAAAGTGGTGAGGACTGGGATATCAGTGGTGGCGGGTGAAGGGGGTGATGCTGGTGGCTGGTGAAGTGGTTGGTGGTGGCAGCCGGTAGAGTGGGTGGTAGGTGGTGGCTGGTGGGCGGTGCCCGGTAGAAAAGGGTGATGGTGGTGGGCTGAAAAAGGGTGGGGATGACATAAGGTAAAACTAACCTAACACTTTTAGCCTTTAGCCCAAAGAGAATTTTAGTCATTTTATGTGTGGTCAATGCCGGAAATGGTGTCTTGGGGTTATATTAGCCTTTACATCAAGTAGGTAGGATTTTTTTTCACTAAAAATTATCCGAGGGATATATTGGTATTTACTCAATTAGGTAGGGTTATATTGGAATATATCCCTAGTTTGATCTACCAATCTATGCCTAGATTCATGTCCCAAAGCACATAGGCTCTATTTGGCAGAGCTGTGCTTATAAGCAATGTTGGCTTATATTCAAAGTAGGGGGAGACCAGTTTCTGCTTTTCCTCCAAAAATAGCTTATGCTTTCACAATAAACTGTTTTTTTGCACTTTACCAAACACTAAAAGGGTTTTCCTTATAAGCACAACATCTAAAAAACTCTGCCAAATAGAGTCATAGTTCTTTCAAATAATTTCCATATTTAGGCATAAGATTAATAGTATCAAAAGTAGAAGTACTAACCTCACAGTGTTCGAGGACCTCAAGAGGCTTCTTGTGGTGCTCAACTTTATGCCTAATTCTTGAACCATCCATAGAAGAGGGTGGTGGAGCTTTCTCATCCACTATTTTCCTTCTTCCCACTATTTGGCTCATCTTCCCTATCAACTCACTTACTTTACCCCTTATTCTCTCAATGCTCGAAGAAAGTTGAATTCCCAAGTCTTTAATGCAACAAAATATTTTTGATTGGATTGACTCACTAGTTTTGCCAAAATCAGCCAAAGCTCTAACTATTTCCTCACATGTGGACTTGGGAACTAAATTGAAGTATTGGTTTCTTGAATTGGGGGTGCAATTCAAAACCAAATTGGGGGAGTCATGGTATGGGTACCATTCTTGCTCTCATTGGTTTTGTGAAATAGAAATTTCTATTTCTCTCTTATACTAGCTCAACCAAGAGCAAGAATCTGTAGGATATTCATAGTAACATACCTTAGAAAATCTTGCTCGTTGAGCACTTTCTTCCTTTTTTTTTCCTTTTCCAATAAAATAGAAATAAGGAAAAATACAAAATTCGGAATCGTATTGCAATGATTCCAGGTTCACACCAAGAATTCAAGCAATATATATTCCAAAAAACAACAAACAAAACAAGAGGGACACTAACTAGTCTACCAACTATCTATGCAAGTTAACAGTTAAAGTTTAAAACTAGCATCTCCAGCAGCGGTGCTAAAATTTGAACTGCACTCTGGGGGTCGATAATAAACAACATTTTTACGGGAGGCTGCTAACCCGTGGATCGCTTCATAAAGATATAAAATTGTAATGTTGCTCCCTTTCATACTACTAAATTACCAAGTGGTAGATAGCAGCAAGTTCAGGGTCTTCCACTGGGATGCTAAGACTCTAAAGGTTAACTACACAAAACCAAAATCGGGTCATCAATGTGATCACGTTACATGATCGGTGGTATATTTTGATCCTATATTCAATCAAGTACAAGACATATAAACCTATCCTAACACTCATGTCACTTAGTGTGGTCAATAGTCAACATTTCCCCTATCCGTCACACAAAGGTGCTCTCGGCTTCTTCTATCGACACCACCTCCGTAATTAAGGAAGTGTAACAACGGCTTCGCCGCTGTGCATTTCTATTCATTCCCAATAAATAATTACGTCTCGGGAACTCCAATATGAATGCTTCTCCCTAGGCCTACAAAGGCAAAGGGATCGGCACCTTGTGGTGACTCTAAGGTTGCGACGACATAGGTAATGCTAACCCGAGTTGCTACTACTATCTCGCCCTTCTATCGGACTACTGTCTAGTTATTCACTAGCAAGTAGTAAGTCCAAGTAGCATACGATCATCAAAGCGGTGCTCACGACCCACATGCATACACCCACACGGTCGTGGATTTCTCACTCCCCTTATTACCCTATCCAACACTCCCTAAGGGACAACAATAGTGCGTCATACAATGAAAGTAGACTAAGGTGTATGCCAACATAGTATATCAATCATACATTTAACAAGAATCTAAGGCACAAGTAAACACAATATTCACAAACATTAAAGGATAGGAAGATCTTAGAAACTCACAAAAGAACTACCAAGTCATGAATACAAATACAAATCCCCAAGCTAAATGACTACTCCCAAAGCATTGAACCTAATTGATCCATTGGATTCAATACCCTTGGGAAAAACAAGGGGAAATAAACTAAGAGAGAAGGGTTAGTACTTTTCTCTCTCTACCTATTCTTACGAAAACTAAGAGAATATGAATCTAATTTTATCCAAAATTAAACCCTAGCAGACATAGGTCATTTTATATAGTAGTAGGAATTGGACCTTAAAAGAGGCCCCAAATGGGCAACTAAAACCTAGCTTCCGCCTGGCACAGGCCGTGCTATAGCACACGGCTCGTGTGGCAAGACTCGTGCAATAGTGCACGAGGCCGCCAGTTGGGTGCTAATAATTCTATCTTCTAAGCACACGGCCGCGCATATCTTCACGGGCCACCAGCTGGAAACACTTTCTGAGAGATTGAACAGCACAGGCCGTGTAATTCTTCCCCGACCGCCTGCCGGTAGCTTGATTGCACCTTCTGAATTATGCGGGTCCTATATAACTTTGTGGACCATCGGGTGGGAGTCAATTATTGTTCAACTGATGGTGCGGGTGTGCAAATCTTCATGAGATGTGGGCTAGTCTTCTCATCTTGATCTTTAGTTTGCACAGGCCGTGAGATATGGCACGGCCACTGCATATACCCAGCCGCACGAAGCTTCATTTAAGAGCATAGATCGTGCGGTTATCTGCGGCCCGTGAGAAGACACTTTGGCATAATCCTTTTTTGGGTGGCACGACCCATGTAGTATTACATAGTCCGTGCCAATTCTTCACTTGTTGAACTTCAACTCATATCTCCTCTTGGCTTGGTACATCTACTACCACGTTTTGACTCGTGGCCTTCTCTATACTACCATTCTTGCGAATAACCTTCTACTACCTACTACCACCCTTGTGGGTAGCTTTCTACATCTATGCCAGAGTGCTTAAGAGCAATCTAACAAATAAGCTCACAAAACAAGATCTGGATGCTCGTAAGGACATAACATTCATTAGGTCTAATAAGTCTACAAAACTAAGGATTTAGACAAGAAAATCAACAATGAACATCTAAAACCCTTGTAATGTAAACCCGACTAAACCTAGCAATCAACCAACCAAAAAACTACTACTTCACATTCTCCTAATAAACTACTAGTCTCGCGACACAAGTAGTATTCGTCCCCTTTTTCAACAGACAATGCACCTACATAAACACACAATCAGGGGGAAGACTAAGGCTTCATACAAGTTTGGAAAATAGCTAACCTTGCAACACAAGTAGTCCTCGCCTATCACACATAATTTGTATTACACGTTACACATTACACACCACTGACGTGGAGGAGAAACTGTGGTTTTGCATACGCTTGGAACACCACCATTCTCGTGACACATATAGTACTATATCTCTCTTTCCACACACGGTGCACATACACATTACACCTTACACACATCAGCAAAAAGTAAATAGTGGTTTCGCTTACGCTTGGAAAAAACCAGCCTAGTAACAAAAGCAGCACTCCAGTCTGCTTCATGCACACAAATCACATCCCAAAAGTAAGGAAACAATAAACAATGATTACTTGAAACAAACAAGATTAAAACCCTTAAAATCCTACAGTATTATCCATTCCTTCATAATTAAGTATGCTAGCATAACCAAAAGCCTAAACCCCCCTATAGGACCATGAGGTTTCTGTCCAATACAGTCGCTTCATATAACACTCCACCTATTCCTTGTATTATCCATAACACAATAAAATCCAAACAAGGTTATATCTTAGGTGCGAAATCTTAAGCCATCACTTCACTAGAACACAATTCGGAGCCATAGGAAAAACTTTACAAAATACACTCACACCTCGATTTAGCATAGCCTACTAGCAGCATTGACAATCTATAAGCATGTTCAACTCCAAAATTATCCAGTTAGAGGACACCTTGTAGGACCACGGGTGCCATCCGAATTCTCAAGAATGAACAAGTAATGCTTTAAGAACTTAGCATATTGAGCAATTTATTCATTATATCTTAGCTTATTCTATATACCTCATTTAGTTTTAAAAAAAAACCATACCTCGTAGGAGCATTAGGAAGTCATATGCCATCTTAATCTCATAAAAGGTTTTTGCGCACTTAGCCCAAATCATACAAAAAAATCAATATTAACACCATAAAAAAGACACGTTTTAGGTTAAAATGAACTTAAAAATTGTATTCCCAAAATATATAAAGGGCTATGAACCCAACTCTAACATCAGAATAAAAAACACGAGGCAAGGTAACTCTATAAACAACCTCATATAATCAACCTATTATCCACATTCTTCTTCCCCATCAGTCTTGTCTTCTTTTAACATCCCTAACCCCTAGGGAAGAGCTAAAACCAATGATTTCTTTACCTCGCATAGAGTGCGCAGCCTCTTCAGCTCCAACTCAAGAGTAGAACTTCTAAGTACTTCACCACCACAAGAGTCATTACCCACATGGTGATTTCCATGACCACTCATTCCCTGATTAGGAAGCTCTTGGGTTTAAAGGTTACTCGGAGCTTGGTTTCAGACACCTAATCTAACTGATAGTAAGCAAAAAATAGGCCTAAGCTAAGTGCAATTCAAACATTATGGCATGTCCATTCAAAACAAATCAATATCACTACCCCGTGAGGGTACAATTAAGCTAGATCAACATTATACAAATTTAACACACATAAAAATATATTCTAGAATTGGAAAGGTAAACCATATTGCACTTGACACTCAAAATCTATAACCATGCCCATTAGTGGATGCATCGTTGTATCATGTATGTTCTTTTGCATTTTTTATGCATATCATGAGTAGCTAATTAGTTTTTCGGCAGATAATAACGAGTGCTAGTTTTAAATCGTGAACCCTAATTGCTTTATAATTGATTCTTGAATATATTTTTTATTTTTCTTGATTTAACTTATTTCTAATATATTTAATTCTGGCCAACTTGAATGTTGTTAGGATATTTCTATCTAACTCCACCAATATGTAATTGTTGGAAAGTAGCACAATCTTGTGAAAAATAGCTAACCAGCTAAGACTTTAATAGCAAGATAGGGAAAAATTGAGTATGCATTGCTATTTGCTTTTACTTTGATAAATGTTGTATCAGATTTATTTCTTAATGCAATCAAAATGTGTTTTGGTTCAGCGAAATCTTTATGGGGTCATTTTTGTAAGGAAAACAGTTAGTTAATTATAATTTATTAACTGTCGATAAAGTATAAAACAATTGGTGAGGTTAAGCATACCTACTTTCCTATAACTGAAAAATATGTAAGGATTGATTCATCACTGTGCCTATGATAGATATTAACTAGCATGAGTTATTCTTAGCCACTATTATTCTTATATAAATATATATATATATATATATATATATTTCTCATTTTTAGATTTATCATTTACAATTTAGTGTTAGTAATCATTCTTGAACTTAACGAGTGCTAGCATCACCAAAATGGTTATCGAAATTAGTTGGAAGAAAAATTATAATTTACTATTTTTGCTCCTCATGGGATCGACTTTGATTATTGCTATACTAATTAATCTTTATCTGAGCGAATTATTTTCCGAGTAAGAAGACCCACGCCAAATTTCCCAAACCGGACCCATTACGGTTTCAGCAACCACCTCTAATTCGAAAACTATCTAAAAATGAATAGAGCTGATGAAAATCATAATTCTGGGAAGAATCTAAACAAAAAATACATGTAGGAGCTAGCTGGTCATAGTGAGGAAGATCTCCCCACTCCCATTCAGTTGCCAGAGACCAAGAATCCAATTGATCAAATTGGGGTTCCCGAATGTACTTTCGATGTTCCACGGGAGAAGTACCGAAGACCCTTACAATTTTCTGAGCAAATTTGTGAATATTTGTAAGGTGAAAAAGAGGCCATCCACTGTGACAAGAAATAAATTCAAATTGGTGGCATTTCCCTTCAGTTTGGCAGGAGCAGCCAACTAGTGGTTTTCAAGCCTGCCACCCAACTCTATTTAATGTGGTCAGAATTGAAGAAGTTAATCTTGGAATAATATTTTCCAGCCACAAGGATGGATTCTTTGTAGAAAGAGATCACAAGTATCAAGCTAGAGCATGACGAACCATTGAGTACTTATTTGCTGAGGTTCAAAAAGTTGGTGGATAGCTTCCTTAATCACTGGATAACAAAAGGACAATCGGTGCAGTACTTTTATCAAGGAATGACAGTCACCAAAAAGGACTTAGTAAACTCTTCCAGTAGTGGTGGATTTTCTCACTTTAGAGTAAATGAAGCTAGTGGGATCATCAAAAGATTGTTGGATTCCAAGAAGGAGTATGATCAACAGGAGGTTCAGATCCTGAGGAAGGTGGCACAAACATCCACTCCCGAACCAGATGAGATCAAAGAGAAGAAGGAAAGGATGGAGAAGATTCTATCTAAGTTCGTTGACAAGGTTCTAGCTGTACAAAAAGGGCCTTGCAATATACGTGGAGCAGTTAATCATACGAGGTCGCAATGCATTCTTACCATGGAGAAGATACCTATTCAACCAAATGCTATGGGTAACTACAACGAGAGACCAAAAAAAGTTGATCCATATCCCCA
>JAUOBV010128715.1:0-12720 GCA_032360425.1 Rubia occidens | reverse complement strand
TGGGAACCCAATAAATACCCAAAATTATCCAATTAAATACATATGTAATATTTAACATAAAAATTCATTATAATTCAAAAATTATACATCTTTAACGCATTTATTCACAGAGGCATTGACCGGCGTTGACCCATGGCATTGACCGGCATTGACCCGTGGCATTGACAGGCGTTGACCCGTGACATTGACCGGCGTTGACCTCAAGTTTATGATATTTACTAAATATCCTTATTTTTTTCTTCTAAAACTCAAGAGAAAATTTAAAAATTAGTTTCTAAGTATGGAGCACTGGTGGTTCAAACCGGTGCCTTCTGCGTTATAGCCGGTGCCTTTGAAAAACAATGCAACATCTATGTTTTTCTGCACATGTTGGATTACTATAAAAATGGATGCTATGAAAACAAAAAAGCAACCCTACATGGTTGCCTTTAGGCTTTAGGTCAAAAATTGACGATAATTTTTTTTCAAAAAAAAATTATATATATAATTGCTACAAAGCCATCTTCCACACCATATTGTTCATACCATCGCAATATAACGATTACAATTGGCATGAGAAATATTATAAAAAAATGGTCCACAAAGATATCACACACACAAAAATCCCTTCCTATCTTTTTTCCACTCAAAATAACGTCACCCCCACAATTTGACCATTCTCGTCTCCACAATCCCTTAATGATGTGAACGTCTACCTACAAGTGCTCCACCAACGTCCTCCAGACTTAAAAAGGCAAGTTGAAACTCTGGACTTATCAGATGTGATGAGCCAATCATTCTCCTCTTCAAAATATATCTTCCCATGTTGTACAACATGAAACTTCTTACGAAGGCCTTGGATGTAAAAAACTTGGCGTGCCTGAGTGGCTAAGATGAACTTGTCGTCCTCGTATCCCGCTCGGTTCAAGTCCACCGATGTAAGAACCCCGACCCCATTTTCCACCCACTTGCACTTAAAACAACAACTTTAAACTCAATGTAATCCAACTCCCAAATTTCTTCAATCACGCCAAAAAATGACATCACCGCAACAATAGGATTTTTGTCTTTCTTGCTAGACTGCCACATCGATTCAGATTCAATGTACACACCACTGTTTTGGGTTGTACTATTGCTATCATTGTCCAAAATTGTGAAACTGATTCCATTGATATCATACTCTCAGTATCTTTATATGGTGGAATTGGGCATCCTTGTAAACGCACGAAGTTTACCAGTCATGTCATCAACATTGCAGGAATTATAAAAACAATTCACAAACGTAGAAGAATGCTCCTCCTGGATTTTATTTGACGCCCATTCAGGATGAAGTTCTCTAAAAGGGACACTTGCTCTTGAACATAAACGACTGTCTAGCTATTGTTCCGTAAAACATACAAATGCACTTTTATCAACTCAGGATTGAATGATGTAAAGAGTCTACCTTTTGAGCGCGGAGTCCCATTCTTCCAACCACTGTGCGTTGGTTCCGGAACTACAAATGCTCTCTTCCCAACCAAATTAGAAGTACAGTGCTCAATGTTCTCCTTAGTGACGTACCTTTGAACGATGCTAGCATCCAACCGGTAGCGATTGTGAACATAACCCTTGAAAACCCATATGTGTCGTTCGAGGTACATATAATGCATTATAACAAGAGAATATATTCATATTTCCCTGATAAAATGGATCACCAAGTGAACCATGCATGTCAAAAAATAAAGGGGGAAAGTACTTATCTAATTGATATAACACTACAACCCTCTCCAGCTCCAACTCCTCAAGATGTTGTCGGCTTATAATCTTCCAGAAATTGGAGTTGAAGAAGAAACACATGAGCACAATATATGAAGTCCTCCTCCATAATACCACAGATGGAAACAAGCAAGAATCATTGGATTAGAATGTGAAAATTGTGCGACTTTAAGGCATTCAGACACAATTCACCATTCACAAAATGATTAACATTAGAAGAGTAATCCGACGGTACCTTTATTCCTTAAATGTACTCACACACCAATATCTTCTCAGTGATTGATAAGTTGTAAGTGGCAAGAGGTAGGTACATTCGTTTCCCTATCACATCCGGGGCTATATCAACTTTAATACCAAGCTCAACCAAATACTTCTTCAAATTCAAGCTATCCTTTGTCTTCCCATAAATGTTAAGTAGCTTGTCGATTATATTGTCGTACACATTCTTTTCAATATGCATTTCATCCAAACAATGCCGCACCTCCAAATTTTCCCAGTATGGAATATCTTTTCTTCCATGCCTCATCAATCATAGCACCTAGCTTAGATATTTTTTCCCAAGTACAACATTCAATTTCTTTACCTTGTTTTGGATGGTAACAACATTAAATAGTTTAGGGCCATCCTCCTCTCTTTCTCACCAACAAAATGTCATCTCAAATCCTCCGCTTCACCAAGAGGAATTTCTGATAGCCGAGATACATAATCTTCCAACCATTATTCAACTGTTGGAAATCTATCCCCTTCTCGCATATGGGACATCTCTTGTGGCCCTTCACTATATAAACAAAAAGGTTACCATAGGTCAAAAAATCATATATTGCACAAAATAGCAGTCTTTAAGGTGAACTCCGTTCTACTAAAACCACCATACACAACACCTGGGGACCAAAATTTCTTCAAATCTTTTATTAGCTAGGCCAAATACGCATCGATGTTGTTTCCAGTATTTTTGGGCCTCGAATTCATCAAAGGCATCAACACATATTTCCTTTTCATGCACAAATACGAAGGAAGGCTGTATATGGCGAGCATAACCGGCCATGAACTATGTTTCAATGGAATCTTGTTAAACGGGTTCATTCCATCAGTACACAAGCCACCCTCAAATTCCTAGACTCACTTGCAAAGTCCGGATACCTCTTATCAAATTTCTTCCACTGATCGGCATCAAATGGATGACGAATCATATCATCTTCAGGAGAACCCCTTACCATGTACCACGACATGCTCTTTGTATCCTTGGCGTTCTTAAACAACCTTTTGAGCCTCGAAATAATTGGAAGATGCCACATGCATTTATCAGGGACCCATTTCCTTACCTTTACAACAACATCTTCATCGACAACCACATTTCTCCATTTCTCATAACGCGACACATGGCATACGGGGCAAGCCACCTCATTATCCTAGTCACCCCTGTACAAAACCCAGTCATTGGGACAAGCATGTAATTTTTATGCTTCATTTCCATCGGACACAGAATTCCCTTGCTTTTTTAGAGGTTGTCCAGTAACACACTATTGGATGAAAGTTTCTCATTAAAAAACTTTAGCAACTTATTCATGCTAGTGTCGCTCCACGAACCAACACCTTTCATATAAAACAATTCCATCAAACATAACATGATCATGTCTTTCTTCTTTCAACTGGGATACATCAGTCTATCGTTCTCACCTAAGAAATTTGACAAAACCTCGGTCTTCCCTCTACATTCATCCACTACCTCCTCACACGTGCCATCCAAATTTATATCACCAAAACACTCCTCTTCATTACCGACAACCATCTCCAACGATGTTTTTTCACGATGAAACGTTTAAACCAAAAACATTTTTTGAAACCCTCTCCTAATCAAATGGAGTTTCATCATGTCTCTATCACGACTACAGTTACGATTCTTGCAATCGTGACAAGAACATAAGACCTTTTTCTCACGACCAAGACGTGTCCTAAAACTTCACGAAAAACAACCTATCCTTTGCTCAACCAACTACCGTTGCCATACACATGCTTACGCCTCTCAATTGCACCTTCCATCTCAATTGCACATTCATTAATTTGTAGAGATGAAAAGTGCAACAATTATAGTTCCGCACAATGTTCATATCTACACTGCATTCTAATCATGCAAAATCAAATAACGTACAATATTACATAACTACCTTCAAATCATATCCAACAATTTCACATTCCAAAACAAGGTATTAATTACATCAACAATTCTACCAAAAAAACACTTTTCATGAAATCAATGTAAGGCACATTGACGTGATCAAACACACACAATATATATAGATACACATGTGTGTGTGTGTGTGTGTGTGTAATTTCTACATATATATTGTGTGTGTGTGTGTGTATACTAACCATTTCTAATATATTCCATCATCAATAACATACCAAATCATATAAAATATTACCTTTAAAGGTCTTCATTTGTGAGAATTCAATGCTAAAACCCTCCAAAAAGCACCATTAAAGAAGTTTTTCTCCCAAAAATCTAATTTTTACTGCCAAAATTTAGTGGTAGGTGAGCAATAAATGTTATTCTAGCACCGGTACAACCTCTTTATATACCGGTGCTTGATTTTTTCCCACCAAAATTTTACCTGCCAAAAATACTAATCCGGTCATAGGCACCGGTTACAGCACCGATACAGTTTATTTTAACACTACGGTGCTGAAAAATAAATTTTAAGATCTTGTTTTTACATAGCCACCGATAATTGGCACCTATACATGGGATACCGTGTTCTATGTACATACATAGGCGCCAGTTTTCAGCATCGGTATTTGATTTAAAGGTGTCGAAAATATACACAGGCACCGGTTGTTCACATTTTAAATCCAAAATCGGTGCCTATGTTAAACCCAGCACCGGTATCTGCCAACACTGATATATCAGTGCTTATGTACGTGTTTTCCAGTAGTAACTCGAACTCGGGAATTTAACGCACGTTTCAAAGAATATTATATAAGAAAAGTGTGATAGAGGGAGTAATCATTTCCATTTATAGGTTAAACATATTGGACCAACTAATCAACGTCTCAGCCGCTGGGGTACACCCGTGAGTGTTTTTATAGGTTAAACATAAATATTACAAATGATGCATTTATCTTGTACATGGTTAATTATAGAGATGTACAAGTTTTTGACCGTGGGCTAGAGATAAGAAATGACGAAAGGTTTTTGGTTTCTCGTCCATAGCCTTTTCTCTTCATTCTTGTACTATAATTTTCCCTTCTGTTATGCTAGAGGAAAATAAGATGCCTTTCTATATCAATATACTACTATATCTACTTTACTATCAACTTCATCTCCTTATTGGCTGTATCGAGCTCTTTAGTTTCTTCTGATCTTCTTCTTACTCTATAATGTCGCCTCGACGAAGACTTTTTCCAGTGTACTATTCGTTGCAGAAAATTCATCACCTGCAAGTTTTTAATAAAAGAAAATGGCGCAATTAGTCACAGAAACTATGTAATACCTTTTCTTTCTCTGAAATATCACAATTGATACTTGTTATCACAAAACACTTGATTTCAAAGTTCAGCCCAGATTAAAATTATATCCCAACACTTCCATCAAAAGATTAGATCAATCATTTGAGTAGTAATAATATTTAACGTATTCGTGTATACTTGCCTGAAGTGGCTCTTGTAATGAATAGGAAGCACTGGTTTCTCTGGGAGTTGTAGAGACAAGAATCCCAAAACCTTGTCTTCTTTCCTTCAAAACCTGGTGTAATTAACCAAAAGAAAATATTCAATTAATTAGTGTGATAATGGTTGGTGTGACAAGAGGAAGTGTAAGTGATCAAATCTGTTGTAGCATCGGATACCTTAAAAGCATCTTCGTCGGTTCGATCGTCACCAATGTAAATAGGAAACACATCTTTACTATTGGCATAACCTGTGATGTGAAAGGGAAAGCAATTTATGTTAGTGACAGTTTAAGTAGTTAACAGACTATTTTAGTGACCCGTCCATTTTCAGCTGTCCGATAATATCTGAAAACAACCCTCACTAGTGGCTATATCTACTACTTAAAATTGACTTACGCTCTGTTTGAGAGAGTTTTTAAGTTTATGTGCTTACAAGCAAAACACTTTTTATTGTTTGGTAAAGTGATAAAAAACTATTTATTTTGAAAGCGGAAATTATTTTTGAGTAAAAAGCAGAATATGGTTTCCCCTCCTTTCAAAATAAGTCAGTTTTACTTATAAACACAGCTCTGCCAAATAAAACCTTACATTTCCATATGTTTGATAGCGATGGCTTCATAATAACAATAATGAGAGGAGATTAAAAAAATATCAAGGGGGCCTAAACTCTCACCGAGGGCCTGTAACAAAAACTCGAGAGCCTTCCCCTTGTCCCATTTGATGGTAGGGCGAATTTCCAATACCTGCAACGGATTGAAAGTGACACTGAAAATGAGACACTCTGGAAATATTACATCTACATTTCATAATCAAATAGCGATGTTTATATGAATTGTTTTAGATGTTGAAATGAGAAGAATGTTTTTTAAAATAAAATAAGAAATAACCTACTGCCCACGTCGAATACCTTTCTCCCCTGGGTTAATCGAAGCTTTGGGTAGTCCTTTAAGACTGACTTGACTTGTTGTGCCAACTCAACCCATTTCTATTTTCAATTCCAAAAAAGAAAAACCATAATTAGTTTAAAGCTTGAGCTAGGGACGAAAAAGTAAGAAAAGGTCCATCATCATTGCAAACTAGTAGTAATCGTGATTTGCCACATCCTTAATTAACTAGCCTCTGAGATAAATTTATACAAGATAAGATTGAGTTGTACATCAAAAAAAAAGATTGAGTTGAGAATTGAACTAAATAAAATTTATTAGTAGTTGATGTGAACTATGATAAAGTAAACTAAACCCAGCCGAATGAATACGCACAAACCTTCTCATCAACGCAGCGAAAATGAACGGACAAGCAAAATTTATTATTCTCCACTAGTGCACCATCGGTGGATTTTGTTTTCTCAAGAAGTGCTTCATAAACCTATTTAATGCAAAAACATGAACTTATATCTTAATTAATCCACTTCTGTTCCAAAAATCAAAGGCAGGCAAGATTCACTAACCTCGTCAATCATTGGAAGAAACTCAGTGGCAGTGTCTGGCTGAAAAAGAACAGCTTCACCTCCCTAAGGATACCAACCAAAACAGACTCTCTTTTGGTCAAAACAACTTCGTTACGTTCATCATTTTAACATAAGAGGAAGGCTTGGCATACCTTCTTGTACTGACAACCTTTTGATGGCCCTTTTATGTCCATTCCGTGGCTACCAGCATAGTACAATTCAGCCAATTGTACAAAACTATATACCTATATAAGAGAAAGTTATTCATTTGATCAAACCACATTGGATTAGACATACGTTACGTGGTCAAATTTGGTACGATACCTTGTCTCTGCACCTTCCACTCACAATTGCAGTCGGAAAGTATCTAGCTAGCTTTCTCACAGTCGCTCTCATCTGTGAATTTTTTAGGCAAAAATGGGATCAATGATTCAGCTAGTTGAATTTGGTATAAAAAGCGGGACGGGGACGAACCGCGTCGGACATGAAAGCGCGGTCAGGGTCCTCCACGATAGGCGAAAGCGTGCCGTCGTAATCCAGGAACATGACTATTTGCTTGCCCTTGGATGCATTCTTTATCTGCTCAAACATGTCCAAAGCTGATGGATGGCTCTGCTGTTATTAGCTTCACCAGTCAGGAAAAGGAAACACGAGTAGATTATTAGAGAATCGAATCGATTGCTTACGGTGTGGTGTTGGGCAACAGAGAGAGCAGGGGTGGAGTTGATGTGGGTGGGAGAGGAAGCCCTCATTGAGTCAACCCAGGCGTTGATTTTGGCCCCCGCGTTGATCTCCAGCAGTTTCTTCTTGGAAATGGCGATGTAGGCTGTCCCCGGAACAGCCGGCGGCTTCTGCGAAGAGTTGGCCACCGCCACCGTTATCGCCATACTGATTCCGGATTTTGCTTCCGCTACTACCACATTCTGTTTCGTCATCCTGAACCCCACCACAACCACAATCACAAATCTTCACAAACTGGACAACTCCCATCTCAAGAAATCATCAAAACTGCTCAACTAACTATTAATACACTCACCTTAATTGCCCGGAAAAGTAGTCAAACAGAGCTCAACGTTTAGATATCACACAGAGCTGAAAATGAGGTTGAAGAAAGAGGAATGGCGAAGATTTTTCTGGCGGGAGAGAAGAAGGAGAAGATGGAAGGGGGGAGAGAGAAATAGAAAGAGAACAAGGGGGCTGGTATGTGAGTAAGAATCGGTGGCAGTTGGGCTGTTTTATAGTTATAAAACCGGACACTAACGGACCACACCACCACCACCTATCTGGGCCCACCTCTCCTTGTGGGCCCATAATTTTCAAAGGAATAAGACCACATGCAGTGGTAAAATCACTCTCAAACTATTTTTGTGATTTCAATTAATTAAATAATTAATATTTCTTTTTCACCTCAACAATTTAAATCACTACTAAAACACTCAATTTTTTGCTCCATAATGGTGGAAATCACTCTCAAACCACTTCATGGACCCTACTTGATTCTCTCTATCCTACTCATTCATTATACATTTAATAATTAATTTGAATACATTAGTTTAAAGAAAATAAATTGAAATGTAAAATTTAATAATACACTTTAATTTTAAAATTTAAAGTTCATTTTTTAAATTTAAGTTTCAATTTTAGTATTTTATCCTTGTTTTAAAATTAATGTTATGCACTTTGTTTTTAATTGTATTGTCGTTTAATATATTTTTTCTAACATCCATATTCCATTTTGTACTTTTTGAAAAAACAATATCTAAAGAACTTCAAAATAATATTTTGACATACAAAATGATTAAATACGAAATGTTTAATTAATTTTAATTAAAAATTAAAACACTATTTAAATTGAAACGTACATCATAATATTTTAATTAATAAAATCTCACAACGCGCGGTGGTAACGAATTGAAATATAGAAATTGATATTGATCTAGTCTGACCAATTGTTACTAAGACATAAATTTAAGGTATGGTCTAATCTGACCAACCATGACAATCTAATCAAATTAAACACTTTAATTTCCATAAAGTAAATTCATTAGCCGGGATCTCAAATTTTCCTCTTCTGGGGACAACACATCCTTTTCGAGTAGAACATGTAAAGTCTTGTAATCATTATCAAGCTTCCGTTGTTGTACTTCGATGTCCCGCTCTTTCATGATCCAATCCATTTTTTGTTGTTCCAGAGTTAGTAGCCTCTCCTGAAGGTCGTTGCTCTTGCCAAAAAACTCCATCGCCTCTGATTGTTGCGATCCAGCAGAGTTCATATCAGCATCTGTCCTTGCCTTGGCCTTTGATTTTCCTTTTGCCTTAAATTTAGCAGTTTAAACCCCGATGGGCCTCGGTGGATATTGAGGTGTACCACATTCATCACTTGTTAAGGGTGCTGTTGACGCTCGCGGTGAGGGTACTTCACCCCGGAGATACTGTGCCATAAATTTAGGCTGCCTGTTGCACACTTTATAGCAATGAGAGAATACGAATTGTTGGTTACCTTCATCCGTGAAAATCTTCTGTGTCATAGCCTGAACGCCATCTTCACTAGTGTCACTGCCAAGTCAATTCAAATGGCATATGGCTTTGCTTTCACATCCCACGTACTTGGCAACGTCGTGAGATATTTTATGCCACCTTGCCTTGCACGACTTCGTTGTCCTTGTGCGTCCTTTACAGTATTCATTCACCTCATCTACAATTTTAGCCCAAAAAACACCCCAGTTATGACCGGTACCGATTACAGCATCGGTGGAATGCGTGAACCAAACATTGACTAGAGTGTTATCATCTTCTACAGTCCATCTCACCAATTTAGAGCCTTAATTCTTTGTGTCTTTACTCCCACACACTTCTACGACTTCATCGCTGTCTTCACCAACTTCAATATCCAAAGAAATGGAACTGTTCTTTTAGATTCACTAACATTTACACCTACTAAATTGAAATAGTTTAGTTCACGCATACATATGCTACTTACGTATGGTAATTTAGAAGGCATACTAACAAAGTATATCACAATAATAAGCATATTTTCAATTTCGAGGTGTTTACACTTTGAAATTGATTACGCAAATAATGTAATTTACATAAACTATATGAATTGAACTATTTTACATATGCTACAATATATAAATAAATACGGGGATAACAATAAGCAAAATTTAAAAAATGTGGCTTACCATGCTGAATATCGTGACCTTCGAATTGACTACCAAGTTGACCAGAGGTACCCAGCCCTCCTTGTTATGAAAATTCTCCTTCTTCGTTGATATTCTCAATATGTGGAGAATGGAAGTTTTGACTAAAACTAGTCGGGTACGAAGTTTGAGAATTGAAGTATACACTTGGAGGAGGATGGTTTGGGAATGGATAGTTCATGTGTGCATTTTGAGCTGATTGGTATTGAGTTTGGAAATTCAAGTATGAAGGTGCGGAGTTCATATAAAAATTGGGAGGAAAATTTCCGACACCTCTTACATTTTCCGGCATTTGAAAATTTAGAGCAACATTTGGAGTGTGAGAAAATTTTTCGGACGGAGAAGAATTCAAATAGATTTCATCTTTACCTTTCGAAACTCTTTATGATTCCATTTTAATTTATGTAAATGAAATTGAATTATGGATATGATTATATGAGATAAGTGAAGAAGATGAAGTTAAGAATGGAGAAACTTTGGAATGAAAGAAGTGTGAAAATGTTCTTCAAAATTTATCCCTATTTATGGACATAAAAATGGAAAAGAGTTAAAATTTTAAAAAATAAAAATTTCAAAAAAAATCTGGGCATTTTTTGAAAAAATAGTCGTTGGCCACGTGGACCAACTAGCGTCTGCCACGTTGCCAACGGCTACATTATTTTTTTAAAAAAAAACTGTCAAAACTAATCGAACACGTAGCCGCTTTAGGGAGCGCCATATGTCCATGCAAAAATTTAAAAAAATACAGGTATGCATGTCGCCACGTGGCCCAACCAGCAGGTGCCACGTGGCGTATGCAGGGAAAATAAATGGCCCACGCCTGAAATGAAATGGACAACCATGGCAGGGAAAGCCGTGTCCTCCACGTGCTTTTTGCAAATGACAGAAATGGGACTGGTTCCCATTTCCATACCCGGGCCCGCAGTTCTCATGTTTTGGGACAGCTTTCAGCCCCCCATTGTGGGTATAAATTGTCCCTATTTGGTCTCAATTTTTAATTCAACCCACTCTAAAACCCCCACTGTACATGCTCTAAGGAAAATAAAAGAGGGGAAAGGAATGTGTGGATCTGCGTAGCCAAGGAGAATGACAAGAGGGCTGCACAACAAAAGAGAAGGATAAAAAGGGAAAAAAGGGAAAAAGAAAAGGGAGATGTGAAATTTAAGGGGTAAACTTATTCATGCCCCAGTCTTTGTGTTTGTGCAGATATGCCCTTGAGTTTTTTTAAGTGCATTTGTACCCCTGAATTATTTATTTCATGATAACTCATAGCCCTCCTATCTGAATCCGACCATTTCCGACCGTTGAACAATTTTAAATGACTAAAATACCCTTTGGACCAAAATCTAAAACTGAGTGGATAACTTTGCTCTTCAGTCACACCTCCACCTCCGTCAATCTGCCACTACCTCCGCCGCAACACCGACACCTATGCTGCCAATTCGCTACCTTCGCCCCGACCTCCACTTCTCCTTCACTTCCACCTCCACCGCTCCACCACCACGACCTCCACATTCATCACCACACCCACAACCACCACCACCCCAACTCGCCTCCACCTCCGTCGCTCTACCTCACCCCATCTCCACCACCACCTCCTCCACCTTCGCCACCCTACCCACGACCATTACCACCCCAACCCGCCTCCACATTCATCGCTCTGCCACCACCTTATATCCCCCGCCTCCACCTGGGTGAAGTTTATCGATTGTATTATAAGATCCACCAGCTTCCTCTAGAGCCTTCATTCTTATACTGGTCAGCTCTGAACTCAATTCAACGAGTCAAATCGGAGCTCTACAAAGCAGGCAGTCCGAGTGGGTTGCAAACCACATATCAATACACTAAAAATGAAACGAGTATTTGCAGTCGAGTAAAACCCGACCCAATTTTCCATCCCCAAACTTCGACAAGCACACAGAGCACTCCATACACTCACCTTGACTCACTGAGTAATGAAACATCGGAAACGCTTTAAGAATCGCTGGAGGCAGCCCTTGTCTTTTCCCGCCGACTGCGGCGGAAAGTTTAGTCGTAGGACCAGGATTGGCAGAGAAGGCTGCGAATGCGGGATGAGATCCGATCTGTCGTTTCGGCTGTTGTAGAGGTACAAGCGGATGAGAGGTGGTAGATGGCGATAATGAATAAGGCAACGAAGCGGATGATAAGGGAAACCGTCAAGATTGGAGTGGTATTCATCCCAGCGCCGCGACGTTGAAGCAACAAAGCACCATTTAGGGATTTGGGTTGGAAGAGTAAACCAGTAAAAGGTTTTTGGGTTAAAATTATTTTTAAATTTATAGGGGCAATTTCATCTTTTTCTATCAGCTCGGTGTTGACTAAGTTTTCAGGTGAAATCAGGGGTATATTTGCACTTTTAAAAAATTGAAGAGTATAAAATGCATATTTTTCTAGTTTTTATTATTGAATTAATGTAAATAAAGTGAAATGACATTGTTTTGTAACTAGATGCATAAAAAGTCACCAATGTCCTTAGTTGATAGCAAAATAGACAATGTGCATATGTCATTTTTATTATAGTGTGCTTTGGAACAATTTTTTTATAACATATGTATCTATTTCACTTTAAAAATAACAAGTTTTTGGATTGTCTTATACTTAAACATCTAACATAAATATTTTTAGCTAAACAAGTGATCTCTAACAGTTA
>JAUOBV010128608.1:0-12721 GCA_032360425.1 Rubia occidens | reverse complement strand
AGATCAAGCACCAGCCCACAACCCATGCAGGTTCGTGTGCCCCACCCTATATGAAGCCACATGACCCGTGTCAATCCGTATGGCCTGCACTACAAGAGGCTGCACAGACCATGCCATTTTCCACTGGCCGCGTAAATTGCGGCCACTAGGGTTTCTAGGTCATTTTTGAGTTTTTTTTCAAGGCCCAATTCCCTATTACTATATATATGGACCTTTGTCTACCAGGATTAAGTTTATGCTCGTTTTTAGACATCAAGAGTGGCTAGAGAGAGAAAATCTTCTTCCTTCTCTTTAGGTTCTTTTCCTTATTCTTCTTTTGCCCAAAAGTGTTAAATCCAATGAAATACTTAGGTTCAATGCTTAGGGAGTAGTTAATTAACTTGTGGATTGTATTTTTGTTCATGTATTAATGTTCATTTTGTGAGATTTCTTGGATCTACCTATTTCTATGTGGTTTGTGATTATTATGTTTGCTTGTTCTTCATATTCTTGTTAATTACATGATTGTTACACTAATTTTGCACACACCGTAGTCTACTTTAATGTTGGTGAAATTATTCATACTCCCAGGGGAAGGAAACCTAAATGTTCTTGGGGGTAACGATAGTCTTGAACCATGTGGGTGTGTGCACGTGGGTTGTTGAGTCAACGTTACGATCAACCACACACTAGTAAGTCGGCGATTAGGTCCAAAGGGATACGGGTAGATATAGTTAAAATAGCAAACTACTGTTAGCTTTGCAACCTTAGAGCTATTGATTAGGTGCTTCACCCCCTTTGCCTTTTTAGATCCAGGGAGAAGCATTCGTGGTGTATTTCTCGGGATGTAAAAGCACGGGCGAGATTCAGATCTTCACAGCATGCAGGGCCATTATTCCACTCCCTTAATTTCAGAGTAGTTCCGATGGAAGATTACATGCGAACCCAATGTGAAAGGTATAGATAATCGTTAACCATCGACCACACCACGTATCACGAACACTAGAATAGGTTCATAGTTCTTATATGTGATGAAATAGAGGATTGAAACAATATTAGTCATGTTACACAAATATTTCCCAAGTGCTAGTTTATGTAGTTTGTTCTCTGTTGAATCCCATGCTAGTAGTTGTTAGTAAACCTCTCCCCCCTCCAATGCCTATTTCACCAACATTGATTATTCCTAACATGTGATCGGAATGATGACCTGATCTTGACTGTATGTAGTTGATTATTAGATTCCTAACATCTCTGTGGACGACCATGGACATTTACTCTCCCAACCCTGAAGGGCTCACACTTATGCACCTCGTCTCGTGTCTTCTTCTTCTCTCTTCTTGCCTAATCTCTTGTCTCTCATTGGGAATAAGGTCAAGGAAGCTAGCTACATTGGATGCATCCATCCTTTTCAACAATTGATACATGGCTTTTTATTGTACCTCGGCTCTCTCATCCGCAAAGGCAAACTTTCTCTTACCTCTCGCTCAATGGAATCAAGCTTAGCTCCCAAGTTCTCATGTTCCCATTTATAGCATCAAGCCTCAACCCAAACTCATCTATTTGTAGGCTCATCCATCCTACCATGTGACTTACCTCTTGAACTAGTTAGGTTGAACTCAAAAGTTGCTTCCCAAACACATGGAATTGATCATAGAAGTCCACTGGTAGGTTAGATTGGGTAAGTTGTGCTCTCGGGGGACATTCACCTTCCCCTCTATTGTTTACATTTAGAGTCGACAAAGTATTGTAGAATATCTTCCCGAAGCTTGGGTCAGGGGCTATGAAAAGCTCTTCTAGAGTAGTGTTGTGAGTGGTGCCCTTGCGCTCAAATTTTGGAAGAACCGTGAAGTTACAAAAACTTGCTCCAACATATGACCATATAAACCGATCACTTGAATTAGTGGTAGCGAGCATGAAAGCTTTGATAAACTATTCCATAGTGTAACTTATCCTCGTGAGGCCTATGTTGCCCAAGAAAGACCGTGTGGGGCCTTGTGTCCAAGGTATTGTGTGAGAAGGCAACCCATACCTCTAATAGGTATCTTCCTGGATCTTTTCTTTCCCGAAAGCACACATTCCTCAACGAACATCTTCACCATGACAGGATATGTGGTCCCTTACGGAGTCATGAACCAAAGTGTTTTGTCCCTGGTGGGGAAATGAGTAATCTTTCTGTGACACAAAGTGTTCATGGATATGAGGCATTGGACATACCGCAACGCAGGTGGACCATTGCGGTATCCCCCTATGGTTCCTATCCACTCCTACTATTTGTCTCCAAAAGCAATCCAATAAGAATGGAACACCTCGCCTATGCATCCTTGGAATCTCCTTCCCATATTTCCATCTGAAAGCTCTTGCGACTTCCTGATGGTTCTTCGCGTAATCCTTGTCATCAAGGTGGAATGAGATAGTCCTCCTCCTTTCATGTGGGTCTTTTGCTCAACGGTGGCTACAAATTCCAATGTTCATCGAATGTAGGTCTTTGAGTTCATCTCTAGGAATCTCTCTAGGTCTATCCTACTTAACAAGTAAGTCACGAGAAGGAGTAGGCTGAGTTCTTCCAAAGTCTCTTTCCATGCGAACTTCGCCTCTAACACCATTCTCTTTGTCCTATTCAGGTTGTTCCATTTCCGAGTCGCACTCCTAGAAATTCTCTTCAAGCCCATGAATTCATAGGAAATAAAGGGAGTGGACACAATGAGATAGCTCAACCCTTGCCTCCCAACTTGAGCCAAACTCTTCCCCGTCTCAACACGGGAAGTGGTTCCTTTCTCCACTCGACTTCTTTTATAACCCATTCCATAAAAAACAAGAGAAGATGGTAATGACAAGATATAAACTTTAAGCATCACAATAATCATCACTTAACAAGAATCAGGCTCTCCTAAACATCCAACATTTACCACATCACATAATCACAACTAAGAGTTCATACTTTTCCCTCACACTTGGTCTAACATGCAAGCATGCACATTACCCTTATACAACCATAAACACCCAAAAAATTTCAAATTTCAAGTTCCCTCCACATTCCACAATCATGCCAGTGAAATAAAGTGAACATAAGGTTCAAATAATTAGCCAAATTTGCAGATTAGGATTTGAAGAACACAAATAATTACCCAAATTACCCAAATAAAGAATGCTCTCTCTTGAGAGAAATGCCCAAATTTGAATTTTCACTTATTGTGAAATGGGAATGAATTTTTTGGAGTTATAGAAGTGTGATAAGTTCTCTAAATTGATAGAAGAATGTATGGTTGGTTTTGATTCATAGGATTAAGGATGTTCTCCAAATGGATTGTTTGGAATAGAGCAAGAAATATAAAGGTAGTAATGGTATATGAAGAAAAGGGAATTTTGGGAGTTAAGTCTTCTTCAATTCATGTTCAAAGGAGATATTATGGCTAGGTATAGTGCCAACTGCATTACCTAATTCATGGAAGAAAAAAAACTGTAGATCCAATGTGGCACAACTACTCAATTTAGAAAAAAAAATTTTGCCAAAAAGCTGCAGTTCTGCTTGTCTGGCACTGACTGTGTAACTTGAATGCCTCACGCCCAGTTCTTCTTACACGAGCTGTGTAACTTGGCACAGCCCGTGCCCCTGTAACACTTTGGGGATTTTTAGCCCATTTTACTACTTTTTAGAAGAACTTCTTAATTTCTTCAAACCAAAATCACAAGACTCAATTCAAATCAATTCTCAACCAAAAACTTCAACAAAGCTTCTACTAATAAGCTAAAAACTAACACAAACTAAACACAGTCAAAGCAAGGAAAAAACATCGTATTATTGTCGTCCTCATGACTTATTCCTACTTTCAAAGTTCACTTAGTAAATCCTTACCGTAGGCTCTCCAGGGTCGCCATCTGCGACTCCACCCATGATGAAATATTTGTGGAGAGGCCTCCACAAAGAGTCATCCTTACCTTTAACCTCATTCATCATTGGGGGTTCATGTGCATTTTTTACTAATGTCGATGCCTTAGCTTTTGCCTTGGGTTTAGGTGGAGATCTGGGAATTTTTAAGTCATTCCTAAGCTCCTTAAACCACTACATGTTAGGGGTCAAAAACATTGAAGAACAATTTATCATTGGCACGACAACAATAAAATCATGCAAATTACTAAAGCTCTCAACAATTTCATCTCTCATTTGGCTCTCAATATGCAACCTCTCATCAATAATTCAAGAGCTCAAAGTATCATCACTCAAGTAAGGTTAATCAACATGATCAATATCCCACAAACACTTATGACGTTGCATGCAAAAGAAGAATAAGGTGATGCATGATTAGATTTATAAACTTCAATGCCAACCTTGTCTATGTCATTCTTTGGCTTAATTTTTCTAGGTGGACATCTATCTTGGTCCTCGACGTTTGAGAAATAGTCTCCCCAAGAAGATTGGGGGTGCACCTTCATCGTGCGACATGTCGAGGACACAGAAGTCCGCCGGAAATGCTAACTCTCCAACTCTAACCAAACATCCTTAACTTAACTCATAGGACTAGCTTGGGAATGATCAGTCATTTGGACTATCACCCCAGTTTCCCTAAATTCCCCAAAATAAAGATATTTGTAAAGGCTATAGGGAATGACATTAATTGAGGCTCCAATGTCTATCATGGCATCACTTACATGGATGGGAACTGAAAACATGCCGAGACCATCACACTTTTTGGGTAAACTATTTATGAGCTAGTGTGGCTAATCCCCCCATTTTCAATTTTCCTACCCTTTTCAATGGCTTAGGCCCTTTTTTAGTGCATGTATTTTTCAAAAAATTAGCATAGAGAGGAATTTGATCAATCACATCTAAAAGTGGGATACTAATCTCACACCTCTTACGGACTTCACAAATTTGGTCGTCGTTGGATGCCACCTTTACTTTACTCTTCAAAGCCTCCGGAAATGGAGGTGGAGGGGTTACTTTGTTCTCCTTGGTAGTAGAGAGATCTTTCTGGGACTCCTACTCATTGACTATCTCTTTCTCTTCAAGGGTGACCTTGGTTTTCTCCACCAGAAAATCTTCCTCTTGCACTTACTCCTTATCGGCTTCCTTAACAACCTTCTTGTTACACAACTTAATTGTGCTCATATCTCGGGTTGGAAAGGTAACTTGCCAGAGTCCCTTGCTTCTAGTCAGCTAACCAAGGTGGCCAATTGCCCCGCTTGAACCTTGAGATTCTTGATGATTGGAAAAGAAATCGTGCCTAGCTCTTCAATGTCCCACCTAGTCCTCTTTGTGAAGATCTCATTACTCTTTGTGAATTGAGCAATGGCATCCATCAATACTTCACGCTCCGACTTGTAAATGTCTTCGCGGCTGTTTGAAGTCCCCTCGCCCCTCGGGTAGGGTTGTGGCGGAGCACCTCCATGGTTGTACACTTTTTGCCCACCCCTATAAGCATTGTCTTGTTCTTATTGGTCCTCACACCAATAGAAATTAGGGTGATCACGGTAGTGGGGGTTGAAGGTGTTATCGTAAGAGTCTTGATTCTGGTTCTTTCCTCTGTGGTTCCCTCGAAACCCTTGTTGTTGCTCTTTTCCAAATTATTTATTTCCTCCTTTGTACTCCAATAACTTAACTTCTTCAAACTCATCAGCCACTTAAGGACAAATGTCCGTCGGGTGGTCTAGGATACAGATCCACACACCTTAGCTTGATGAAATCTCTCATTCGTAAATTATTTCAACATGAAAGCAAAAACTTGGACTTGCTCCTCCAATTTTGGGGAATGAGTTGGCTCATCCATCACATTTTTCCTCAATCCGGATCCAAACTGCCGTGTCCCATTAGTCATCTCTTCAAAGAGTGTCATCGCATGCTTTCAAATCTTATTTGAGATCAAATCATTGTATGTAGATTTGACCATGCTCATGTCATAATCACAAGGGCTTTTAAAGAAGTAATAAACCAAGTCCCCGTCCTTGAAAGGTTGGTAGGGACAAATCGTGAGCAACCTCTTGAACAGTTCCCAATACTCTTAGAGAGTCTCGTTGGGAAACTGGAGATGTTGGACAACTACTTCTTTAATTTTGGAGGATTTGTGGGCAGGGAAGAACTTCTCGAGGAATCTCCCTTGGAACCACTTCATTCACCTTTATCCCTCTCTTCCTCCGTCTACCTGTGTGATTAGGTAAGAATGTAAAGCCCTTAATTTTATGGTACGAGTTTGTACCATAAACAAGATATGGTACAATACTCATCCTCAAAAAACATTATCACACATATTAGGATAATCTAAGAAAACTTAACAAAAATAAGCTCTGCAACTAAAACAAAATAGAAGGAAATACAAGCTACTATACAAACTAGTTATGCTAACTAACAAAACGATAATTCTCATATCCCCAACAAGGGTGCCAAAATTTGACTCGCATCCCTCGGGGTCATTATCTCATGGAATGCAAGAGATCAAAGATAAGAATTTATATTATTTCTCCTCTACTCATTCCAAACTACAATGACTTGGCTAATGGTAAGTTCATGTGTCATCTCCATTATGGACACCGATCCTAGGCCTAGAGAGGAAAATGAATCAGTTCCTTTTGATGACTCTAGGGTCATCACAACCCTAGTCGCTACAAATTATGAACACTCAATTATTGGGGTAAGACAGGGTTTTCACTGTTAGGAATTTCTATCAGCAACCCAAGGTCCACTGCTCCTAACTTGTTATTCCTCACACGACTAGCCAATTAGATGAAATTCCAACTAGTCCCCTCAATACTCTCTAGATAGATTTAATTTCAAAAATATCCTTGGTACTCTCGAGACTACAATGGAACCTCTAATGCAACACTCCAAAATTAGCATTCAATCTTAGTTGGAGATGATGACTCCAGACAGTGGCCCGCGTGCTTTTACATGGGCCACGCTGCTCAGACTTCCAAGAACGCTTCTAGTCCGCAGCCCGCGTGCCTTCCTACGGGCCGGACTCTCATTTTGGCTGAGGTTCGCCTCTAATTCGTGGCCCGTGTACTTTTGCACAGGTCGTGTGCTATTGCTCGGACAGTGCCGACGTGGTTGCTAGGGTTTCTCTTTTATTTTGGGATTTTCTAAGACCCATTTTGCCTACTATATAAAGATTCCTAGTCTATTAGGGTTTAACATGAAGTAATTTCATTTCTAATTCCTAGATCTAAGAGTATGTATAGAGAAAATGGGCTAAATCTTCTCTTCTCATTTATTATTTCTAGTTATGCCTAAGACATTGAATCTGATGATTGTGTTGGGTTCAATGTGCTTAGAGTAGTTTATTGCATGGGGTTTAATTTGTATTCAAGACTAGATGATGATTTTGTAAGATTCATATATTTCCCTATCTTTATTATAAAGGAATATTAGTGTTTGATTAATGTTTTATCTTCTTGTAAAATGCATTCTATGTATGTTCGATGATGCACCGTAGTTTCATATGTAACATGACATTGTGCTAGGCTTATATTGCTACCTTGGAAGTATTGGGTTAGACCTATTGTAGGTTCATGAGTATCGGTGAGGTGAGTGCATGCATGTTGATCTGGAGTACTGTTCTGATCGTTAGAGTCTAGCTTGATCGGATCATCGTGTAATAATAATTCACGTTAGGGATGATAGACGCCCTACCAGGGGTTGCAAACCCTCGGTGTACCCTGATAGATTAAGCATGATAGTTTGTAGAAACTAGGGTTTTCGTGTAGCAACTAGAGTCGTTTCAACCCTAAAGCCATCACGAGACACTGATTTTTTTTGCCTCCTCTGGCCTAGGGATTTGTGTCCATAGTGGAGTGCCCGGGATGTATTTTTCTTACTCTCATATCTAACGGTTTCTACCTTCGCTAAGCATTGTTCCTTTAAGCGAGGGCACGTTAGTATTGGAAGTGAGATTTAAAAGGAAATAGAGAGGATCTATAGTTTGATCGATGCAATTTCCCTAATTACGGAGGCAGTGTGATAGCCTACAAGAAGACGATTAACCTTTGTGTGACAGACATTGGGAATTTTTTACTATCATCCACACCGTGTGACATTGACATAAGATAGGTTTATATGTCTTTCATGTGATATAATCTAAGATCAAAATCATTAATCAGTCATGTTACACAAATATCCCCAAGACTAGTTTAACATAATTTAATCTCTCTCGTTTGAATAATTATTAGTTGTTAGATAACCTCGCCCCCAATCTATGTTTGTAGCATTAGCTATTCTCAACACACAATCAGAATGACCCCCCCTGGATTGTGAGTTGTGTATAGTTCATTTTTAAATTCTAGTATCTCTATGGATGACCCGGACTTACCACTAGCTACTTTCTAGTAGTTGGTAGTGATCATGCAAGAACAACATATAAATATTATATTTTATCTCCCAGTGCTCACGGGTTAGTACTATTTTTCCGTGAAAAAGGTTGGTGTTATTAACGACCCCACGGAGTGCGAATTGTTGGCCCATAACCCCGAACGACCTAGATGAATACTTAATAGGTAGACACAGTATGTATAAGTCTCTAGGTCTCGCTTTGAATCCTCCACCAGCTTTTCTAAGCAGCGGCTACGAACCTTCCCACCCCCTTCATAAACCCTAAGCTTTGTGTATAGAGATTTAGAAATCCCCCACCCCTGAGACTTGAATTCACTTCGTGTTGCTAGTTCAAGAGAAATCCAAGTGCACGACACCCCTCATCAACCTGAGAATATCGAATGTCTTTACGTTTCCAAACTCTCATACTTATCTAATAGTTGAACCATAAAACCTTGTTCTACGTCATAAGAATCTCTCCACTCCGGAATCCCTGCCAGCAAGCGGCAACTCTTTTTTCTCTCTCAGCAACTGGTCCAGATGATCAGTCTTCCCTAAAATAATAGCCTCTTTTAGATCAACCTTGTGCGTCTTATCCACCAAACACTTCCGTCACTCCTTTTATTTCCACCTAACATCAATTAACTCCTTATTCAACATTCAAATCACAAAATCCTATTAAAAAAGATGGGCGTCATATTCATCTAGTGGTGCCAGATTTTGTTCCAACTTCATCTTCCATTCTCATTTTATATTCCATGAACTTTCGTAATAATGCTCTCACCCAAAGTTCCCATTTTATTACCCACTTTTTCGCTCTCCATGTAATACTCACACCCTTAAGGTACTCATAGATGGCCTCCAAATCGAGAACACAAACCCTTATAGACTTGACTAGATCACAATCACACATAATGTTAGAAAGCTCACCACCAAATTTTGAATAATGAATGCCACCTTTCTCCCTCAACACAGTTTCGTTAGCCTTTCGAGCAAATCCTGCTACAGTACACACATACCCCATCTCAAACTTACCTAGAACATACAAAAAAGTTAACAAACAAACTATAAAATAATTTATTATCATTTCATATCATATCCATTACATAAACGACCTACAATATTACAATCGAGCCTACCTTAGAACTAGACAAACCATTTTTGCCAGTAGAGCAACCAATAAAAACCCCCTTCTCCTTGTCCACTGTGGTGGCACTAGCTCACACATCTCAATTTGAACCTACCAAACATAGCACAAACTTCCATACCACCACTAACCCACCCAACACCAACCGTAGCCAGGTACAAATCTACCTCGCATTACGATAACTCTCTCATTGACGGTAATGACTCCATCTTAGCCAATTACCTACAATATCTAGATTAGTGTTCTGGTCGTGGATCGCCACCCCATCCGAGCATCGCTAAACCCACATCTATGGAATATCATGCGAGTTCGTTAGCTATGAAGCCTATCATCCCCTTCGAGCTAAGTCATCACGAGTTTAGGCATCTTCTCGCATCGGTTTCCCTTGACCTTAGTAAAAGATGTCTGAATTGATAAATATTCACCATCATCCTCTATCCTTTCGTTCACTTATCTCAATCACCGATACACACACATAATACTTAAGTAAAGAGCAAAAAACACACTTACAGCTTACATGAGATTTCCCATGAAAGTCCCACAAGGGATATGACCCCAATCATTTACAAGCAACGTAAATAATTCC
The DNA here is from genome assembly GCA_032360425.1 of Rubia occidens. NCBI lineage: Eukaryota > Viridiplantae > Streptophyta > Magnoliopsida > Gentianales > Rubiaceae > Rubia > Rubia occidens. The sequence goes on along the minus strand of JAUOBV010128608.1, from coordinate 2,713 downwards.
CAAACAACCACCCAACTTGGTACCACGAAACACTAGATTCTCCCTTCCAAAAAACAAGCACCCCCAGAGCCCCATACCATGTTAGCCTTTTGCACAATATAATATTCCCACATCCGAGGAACAAATAACATTACTGAAATATAAAGAAAATTAAACCAAAATATTCACACACAAAAACGGATGAAGATACCTTAGGCATAAACCATCTTATTTAGGAAAGAGATAAGCATAAAAATAAACAAAAAACATTAATGCACCTAAAAAGTCGCAACCATGCGATTATCAATAACTACCTTACCCACTCCCCTGACCATGAAAAACAAAAATATCATACATAAATATCCTGATAATTCAAAATTACAAATCTGATATGACATAATTATCCATTTGTAATGAATCCAAGAACAAAAGGCTGAATTGGTAATTTTATTGAAGAACACAAAAATTGAGATGAGAAATAGAAGAATTTGGGGATGAGAATATGAAACTATGATCTACAAATTCACAAAACTAACATATATCCAATCAATTCTCCTAACTATGATCTTATAGCTAATCTGTAACTAATCCTCTAACAGAATTATAACCAACATTTAGTTAACTGGTTAGTGACAAAATGGAACCTTCATATTGCAGCTGAGTTAATCGAATGAAATCTTGAGCTGAACTTCGGCTTTGGTGAAGAAAACTGTTGGCTATGAAAATGAATATTAAACCCTTTGGATCCTAACAATCCCTCCCTGTTATCTTGAGCTTTTCCTCAAGACTAAACTAAGGAAACTGATTTTTGATGAAGACAACATCTTCCCAAGATGCTTCTTCTATAGGTAACTCTTTTTCATTCCATCAACCATTAAACTTCTTGATCATTTCCATTCTTAATAAACCTTCTTTGTAACATGCGAAATGTTTTTAAAATAACCAAATCATCCCAATCAACTTCAGGTACATTGGTAACCTAATGAGGCAAATTTCCAACATGTTTTTCACGAGGGAAACATGAAAAACTGGGTGTTTTTTTAATGTTTTCTGCATTTTCAGTTTATATGCGCCCTCGCTAATATTCTGTTCCACCAAATAATGACCGAAATACTTAGCAGAAAACTTATGTTGTTGGTTTCCTTGCAAACTGACCTATATGTATTTTTTGTACATTTACGTATACCAAATATCCTTCCTGCAACGTTCTTTCTATTCTCTTTGCATCAATGAAAAACTTCATGTGAGATTGAGCTTTCGAAAGCTAATATCTCAGAATTTGGTTCGCATGTTCTTATTGCTAAGCAAAATCCTGAGCTGCGAGTATTATAGCATCTGCATATATTCCAAAAGGTAAGAAAGGTGGCTTGAAACCATACAAAGGCTCATACGAGGTTAAGTTTAAACTAGCATGAAAAGTGGTGTTGTACCACCTCTCGATAGCGCTCAACAATTGCTTTAAAACTAGGCTTTTTGCTACAAAAGTATCTCAAATAACATTCCAACACCTAATTAACCCTCTCAGTTTGTCTGTCAGATTCTGGATGGTAAGTCGAAGAATAGTTTACTTTGACTCCAAGCTCTTGTAGTAACTCCTTCCATAAATTGCTAGTAAATATTTTGTCAGATGTTGTCAAAGAAAGTAACAGCTACCTAGCTTGCACTAAATGGGTGAGCCAATGCCAAAAAATGCATGTATTTGGTTAGCATGTCCACTACAACCAATATTGTATTAAAACCTTCCGACTGTGGTAATTTCTCAATAAAATCCATGGAAACCTGAGGTCATCCTTGATTTGGTACTGGAAGAGATTTCAACAACCCAGGGTATTGGAAATGTTCTGCCTTATGTCTTTGACAAGTTTCACAAGCTCGAATGAAACTTATGATGTTTGGTTTTAGAACTAGCCAACAAAAGATAGAAGTGACCCTTTTAATGGTCACTGTCTGACCAGAGTTTCCTCCCAAACTTGATGAATTTGTGGTGTTAAGAATTACGATTTTGATGTTGATAGAAGACCCAACATAAATTTTTGTTCCTTTCTTAAGAATTCCCCTTATGTAACTGAACTTCTGCCCTTGTTTAGATTCCAATGATACTTTTGTGATATACTCTTGAGCAACTGAATCATCTTCATAACTTTTCCCAAGTTGTTCGATCCAAGAAGGAAATACAACAGATAAGTGTCTACAATTTAGCTCTTATTGTTTTGAATTCAAACTTGTTTCCGAATCTTCTAAAATTTCATAACTTTTCTCCAGTATTTCTTGATTAAAATGATCTCTTATTTTTCCCTTACCTGCGTAATATTCATAATCTGAATGTGAAAATCATAAAGTGTTGAATCTGGCTCCCCTGTAGTGAAAATGCAGTTGCACCTGCAACTACATCATCCCAAACCATATTAAAATGTTTTATAGCCATATTATCAACAATTGTATCTATTTGAACTTCTTGTGCAGTAATAGGTGAAGGTAAACAATTAGGGGTAGCAAGAGAAACTAAAGGCTTCCGGGACAGAGCATCTGCAACACCATTTTCAGAACCTTTCTTATATTAAATTTCAAAACTCAGCCTCAAAGCTTTGTGATCTATTTGTGATGTAAAGAATTTGTTAATTTCTGCTCTATGAGATACTTCAAACTTTGATGGTATGTTTTAATGATGAAATGGCTACCAATGAGGTAGTGTTTCCATTTATCAATAGCCATTACAAGTGCTAAGAGCTCCTTA
>JAUOBV010128398.1:0-12723 GCA_032360425.1 Rubia occidens | reverse complement strand
GTGTCTCACTTTCATGTGTTTGGAAGCAAGTGTTATATTCTGAGAGATAGAGATCCACTGGCCAAGTTCGATAATCGTAGTGATGTCGGTATATTTCTGGGGTATTCTATAAACAGTTGTGCTTATCGTGTATTTAATCTTCATACATATACGCTTATGGAGTCAATATTGTGGTGGATGATTCAGATGACAAAAAGGATGTATAGGAGAAGGAAGATGAACCAGGTGCTAAGCATGTTCCAACACAGGTCACTCTACCGGAACAACTAGCTGTTGAGTATGTTCCAACATAGTCCAGACCGTCAGAACAACCAGCTACTGATTGTGTTGGAACACAGGAACCAACTGATGAGCAGTTGATGTCTGAAGAGTATGTTGGAACACACTCCCCTACACCCAGTCCATATGTTCCAACACAAGAGATGCCCGAACCGATTTCACGAAGAACCCGTACCATTTCTAGAGTAAATTATCATGAACTTGCTGGACTACAATGCTTTCTATCACTCATTGAGCCGAAGAATTATAAGGAAGCGTTACTCGATGAATACTGGATTGCCGCAATGCAAGAAGAACTTGAGCAGTTTGAACGCAATGATGTGTGGTATCATACTCCTTGTCCAAAAAGTGTTAATGTCATTGGTACAAAATAGATTTTCAAGAATAAATCAGATGCGGATGGACAGATTACTCGCAATAAGGCTAGATTGGTGGCTCAAGGATATACTCAAGTTGAAGGTGTCGACTTTGATGAAACGTTTGCACCAGTTTCCAGGTTAGAATCTATACGCATCTTACTTACTATTGGTTGTACAATGAACTTTACACTATATCAAATGGATGTGAAAAGTGCTTTTCTGAATGGAGTGGTAAATGAGGAGGTTTATGTCGAGCAATGTAAAGGATTTGAAGATCCTCATAATACACATCATGTATTTCGACTTAAGAAGGCACTATATGGCTTGAAACAAGCACCTAGAGCATGGTATGAATGAATGACAAACTTTCTACTTAAGAAAGGTTATCGTCGAGGGGGAGTAAATCGTACATTGTTTGTGCTCACAAACAAATCTAAGTTTTTGATTGCTCAAATCTATGTGGATAATATTGTGTTCGGTTCGACTTCACCATCTATGGTAAAGGATTTTGTAGCTCTAATGCAAGCTGAATTTGAGATGAGTATGGTTGGTGAACTTACTTATTTCTTGGTCTTCAAGTTAAGCAAGGGAAGAATGGGTTGTTTATAAACCAAAGAAAGTATGCATTGAATTTGGTGAAAAGGTTCGGACTTGAGAATGCTCGTGTTATACGTACACCTATGACGACCAGGGAAACTAGTAAATGATGAAAACGGTGTCTCAGTCTAACAGAAACTCTATAGAAGCATGATTGGGAGTCTATTGTAACTTACTGCCAGCTGACCAGATATATGTTTTAGTGTTGGTGTTTGTGCAAGATTTTAGGCTGATCCGAAGGAATCTCATTTGACTGCAGTAAAGAGAGTGATTCGATATGCTAGTGGGACTTCTGATTATGGTATTTGGTATTCCAAGAATCAAGATTCACATTTTGTTGGTTACAGTGATTCTGATTGGGCTGGTAATGCAGATGATCTCAAAAGTACTACTGGAGGTTGTTTCTTTATTGGTACGAATTTGGTGTCTTGGTATTCTAAGAAGCAAAATTCGATGTCTTTATCATCTGCTAAAGTTGAGTATCTTGCTACTGGAAGTTGTTGTGCACAGTTATTATGGATGAAACAAATGCTGAATGATTATGGAATTCATCAAGGTCCTCTAAGATTTTATGTGACAATAAAAATGCAATTGACAACTCTAAGAATCCAGTCCAGCATTCGAGAACAAAGCACATTGATATAAGGCATCATTTTATAAGAGATTTGGTTGAAAGAAAGGAGGTTGTGGTAGACTATGTTCCAACATGCGAACAATTTGCTGATATATTTACTAAACCACTTGATGCCTCAACCTTTGAGTTTCTTAGGCAACACTTTGGTGTGTGTCGAATATGAGGTATGTCTAAAACTCATCTTGTACAAGATGTATATTTTGGTTTAGTTTATTATTTTATTTCAAAAATTAGAAAATCGGAAAAAAAATTGAAAAATGAGAAAATCTAAAAATATGGCGGTTGGAGAAGATTGGAAGCAATTGAAGTATGTTGAAACTTAAGTGGAGACAAGATTTGACAATAGATGGAAAATAATTACCTTGATAAAGTAAAAAGGTGATGGCACGGTTAGAGAGAAAAATGGAAGAAGTGGTTGTTGTTAGTTTAAACTCTATTAGCTTTCCATATTCCCTCCTTTTCACCATACACTCTTCCATTCTCACCAAAACTTCCAAACACTCCACATTCCCTCAAATCCTCATCTCTTTGCCGAGAAAATTTTTCTACAATGCCCGGAATTCATAAGCCTATCCTTCTCACTCTTGGAGAACCGATAATACCTGAAGAATGATCAACACTACCTGTGCGCGAAGAAGAACAGTCGAGACCCAAATTTCAAAAGGTATCATCATCTGCCTCTACTCGTATGGTTTGGAAAGATAAAAAGTTTGATTCTATAGATGAGTTTGATAGATGGGTACAAGCAAATCGGGTTAGCATTAATCTAAGGGGGTTAGAGGAACTTAAGATTGAATTTCTAGATGTGTCTATAGAGGAAGTATTGTCGGGTAACATTGGAAATATGTATTTCATAGAGGTTTTCGATGTTAAATTGTTGAAAGGGGTATTTAAGGAGTATCGAGGTAAGGACGTGTTTCATGTTTTCTGTTATATTCCGAGGACGAGCTGTGAGATTATTGAGGAAATCACTGAGGAAGATGTTGTTGGTCTAAGGGTGCTTAAGTCCACTGATCAGTTGAAAATGGCAGTATTTGATGCTGAGGCAGCACAGAAGAATGCTGAGCTTAGGGCATTAGACCCTGTTGTGATGGTGTTGACAGACAGTGATAGTGAAACTGAAGGTGCTGGGTATGTTCCAACATACCATCCAGAAAATGAAGCTGAGGACATTGAGGTTGATGAAGAAGTTTTGGGCGGTGATGAAGCAGAGGAGGATGATTCTCAAATGCATAATGTTGAATCTGTTGAGATCTCTAAAGTATTAGATAAAGGGGGAGATGGCCTTATTTCTAAAGATGCAGATGGAGAGGTTTTGCATGTTCCAACGTATGCAGAGCATGTTGGAACACAAGAGACTGAGCAGCAAACCGAGCAGGGCATTGATCTTGGCTATTCCAGTGACAGGGTCCTGGATGAATTTATTCAGACTCTGAAGGAGAAAAGAAAAATTAATGAGGCCGAGAGCTTTGTGCCAGCCAAGAAAGAAAAATTGGCTGAACCTTTACCCAAGAAGAAGCAAACAAGGACTGTATTACCACCTCTACCGGTTAGTGCTACATTTTCTGAGTTGTTCTACTTTGAGAACTGTGGAGAGTTCTTTGAAGTGCTTTCCCAGAAAAAGTTTTAGCAGAAAGGCCGGTAGATCTTGTAGCCTACAAGCCTAGTGCCTTTTCAATTTTCTGGAACTGATTGGGGTGAAAAAGGCAGCAACATTTTTTGAGGATTACAACAAGAAAGTGGTTTGTGAGGTGTATACCAACATTCTAGCTGAAATTCTTAAGGTAAACTCTCTCTGGTTTAACAGAGTGTATGTGAGAGGAATGATCATAGATTTTTCTGCTCAAAGGATTAACAAGCTTCTTGGTTGAAGACTCCTGAATTTGAAGGAGTATTTGATGAAGATATGGGTGTTTCTGATGATGAGATCTTGAAGGAGATTTCTGGAGAAGTGAAGACAGCTTGGGCGACTACAGGATATTCTCAAGCCTCATGTCTTACTTCCAAATTCTTTGGGTTATATCAGATAGCAGTCAATTGTTGGATTCCATCAACCAATACCACTGCTCTTACCTGTGAGATGGCAAGGTTGCTTTATTGTGTGGGAACACAGAAGCAAGTTAATCTTAGTCTATTGATTCACCAGGCCATTGTCAAATTGGTTGTAACTCCCAAGGCAAAGCAATCACTAGTTTATCCATGCATAATCACAGTAATTGTCAAGAGTGAAGGAGTCAAAGCCAAGTCCACTGATGAGATCATAGAGCCAGAGCCATTGAAGCCTAACAAGAAGACTTTTGGTCTTAGGTAGGTGGTACATGATCTACCCTGGAAGTCAACCTCTGTAGGTTCTAGCTCAAGTCAAGGAGACAAGAAGTCAAGACTGGATGCTCTGAATGCACGTCTGGGTGCCATAGCTATACAGATAGCAGCCTTGGAGTCAGAGAAGTCAAGCTAGAAGCTAAGAAGGCTAGGTTGGAGGGTCAGAAATCAGCTCCATAATAGAGGTGTATATGACTATGTTCCAACACAATCAGCATGTAATTCAGGGGGAGCGTACTTGTTCTGCTGCTGGATTAATTTTAACTTCTTTGGCATGTTTATTGGCTCCAAAGGGGGAGACAATGGAATTCTAGAAATATTTTTATTTTGGGTTGTAACTAATTCTTATTTTTGGGGTTTCTGGATTTCTGGTATTCGGTTATTATTCAGAATTGGTTATTGCATATGTTCCAACATAGTAGGCTTTATAAACAAATGATGACTATGTTGATGGAATTTTTTTCTTCTTGTTTTATATTCCAAAATGATTGGGTCCACAAAATGTCAAAGGGGGAGATTGTAAAGTCACGTGTGATGGATTAATTTGGAAAGATTGTAAAGACACGTGTGACTCTTGGATTGATTGATTGAAAATTTGTGAACTTATGGTAAAGAAGAGAAACTTACCATGTTGGAAGATACTGCAATAAGCAAGTTTTGCGGAACAAATATTGCGATTGATTTTGGTTGTGGAAATTGGAGATTACGTGACATTTGGTTCAGCGAATTAGAAGAATTATGGTAAATCCCTACAATTATGGAATTGAAATTGAATGAATATTATGGGATATTGGTGACAAGGAAAATCCCTTAATTTATGGGATTTGGATATGTTTCAGAAGCAGATAAGGAATAAGAATATTATGGAGATAATCATGGAGTATTCTAATCTGCAATGGACTATATATAGGGACATTATTCGGCTGCATATACGACGGAATTAATTGAGTAAAATCTGCAATCAGATTTTCTATCTTTCGAGAAGTAATTTTCCGAGAGCCAGAACTGATCATGTTCCAACATACACGACCTGTGTGCTAAAGTTCAGAACGTATGCCTTAATTCCTCGGGAAGAGGAGATCCAGCGTCGATGAGTTTCGAGGTCAGAGGGAGTCTGATCAAGGCGGATCGGTAGCAAGGGGAGCTTGTAAAATTCACGTCTAGAATTAGAAAAGATAAGTATAGTTGTATGGTGTACTTTGTACTATATCTTTCTGATTAGTGGATTTATTCTGAACTGGGTCAGACCCCGCAGACGTAGGTGGATTTCACCGAACTGCATAACCAAGTTGTGTGTCTCATGCATAAGTTAGACTGCGTTGGAACATAGGTTTGATAGTTAAACCATAACGGTAAAATCAGTTTTGCACTTCCATTATATTTGTCTTTTTACTTCATCTTCCTCTTGTCTTCCTTTTCCCTCTGGCCTCGTTGTTCTTCTAAACGGTTTTGTTTTTATTTCCAAATCTCTAGTGTTCATCCCTGTAATTCATCTGCATGCATCGACTAGATCCATATAGTCAAAAAAATATATAAATAAAAACCAGATGAAGCTATTGATTCACGCTCACCAATTCCAAGCCGCCAAATTATGTTTGCACATTGACGCTTTCCTAGTTAAAACTTTTAATCAGGTTTAAGCCCCCAATTTTGAACAATTACTAATGCCTAGATATTTTTATATTCCACCACCAAACCTTCATCGACCAGGACCTAGCATAGGGGAATATCTTCATCGCAAGTTCGCAACCTTTAGAGCATTTACAGTGGGGTCTCAATTAAAAATTAAGACAGAATTGAGACAATAAAATCTCACAGTGAGGGTCTCAATTAGATCTCAAACAATTGAGACCATGGTCATTGGCCTACTATTTGAGACAGGCCCAATATGCCAATGTCAGAGGCAATTGGCCTGCCCTCCCCACGTGCTTGATGACCCATCTGCTGCTTTCCATTTCCTTTCACTTGTGTTGGCACCCTCCAATTGGATCACGTGGCACCACATGTTCCCTCTCTTTTTTTTCTTTTCTTAAAACCGAATTTTTAAAGTTATTTTTAAAAACTAAATTTCAAACTGAATCTTTTTAAAAACTTAATTTAAAAAAATTGAAATCTTATTTTTGCTATTTAAAAATCAGAAAAAAATAAAAAAATATATGGTCCTTTTTAATTCTGATTCATAAAATAATTTTGAAAAGTTAAAATTAATTTTAATATTATTTTTTTAAGAAACGAAATGAAATTCAAAATTTACAAATATATTATTAAATTTCACATTTTAATTTATTTTGTTAGTTAAAGTTATTTGAATTAAATATTATAGGTAAAAATAATGAGTAGGATAGAGAGAATCAAGTTGGGTCCATGGAGTTGTTTCAAAGTGGTTTCAACCACTGTGGGGGAAAATGGAGTGATTTAGTTGTTGTCTCAATTCCTGAGGTGGATGAGAGGTTAATTATTTAATTAACTGAGATCACAAGAGATGTTTCAGAGGAGTCTCACCATTGTACATGATCTAAAGGGGCGGCAATATTGGGGGCGAGACTAGGGCGGCGGAGATGAAGATTGAAAAAAAACAAAATGAAAGGAAGAAAGGAAGAAAACATAGGAAAAATATTTTAAAAAGTGAAGTGACTAAGTTGTTCGTGTAGAATTGGATTTTAGCGGTCACTGTAATGGAATCGATGTTGTGTCCCAAATACAACCCTTCTATAATGTTAGGGAAATGTTTTTATACATTTTTTAGTCAAGAACAAAAGGCTCTTTCTAGACATTGTTGGGGACCATTGGGACAATTAAGTATAAGATTAATGTCCAATGGTTGAAAGAATTACATGGAATTTTTAGTAAATAAATTTAAAAATATTCATAAGTAAAGGAAACATTCATATAACTAATAATTTCAAATCTTAAGAACAAATTCTTGAATCCATGAAAGAAGATAAAATCTACGTAATATTATTAAACTAAAAGATTATATTCATCTAGAAAATCCCGCCCTATTAATACTAATAGACAACTAACTATAAAAGGAATAAAATTGTTCTCCTAATCTAAATCTAATTATTATAAGAATAACAAAAATATATATATCTTCGAAGAAAGGAACTCTTCCTAAAAAAAATTTAAAAATGAAATAAGTGTTCTTTTAATAAGAATCCTCCTAAAACAGAAATAGAAAATAAATATTTTCCTAATGAAAATAGAATACTAATTATTTTCATAATGAAATATTAGTAAAAACAATAATCTAATAAGAAAAAGAAATCTAAATATTCATCTAAAGGGAATAGGAAACATAATTTAATAAAAAATGGAATTTCTTAACATACATAAAAATACAAAAGGAAAATACCCAAAGGCAATTTTGAGGCCTGAAACAATCTATGTTTTCCAAAAAAGCTCATATATATGCCACGCAAAGCAATGAGTTGCATTTGTTGGCCTATTTTTCGTTCCGAAAAGGTATCGTAATAGTCATTGTGACACTGAATGCTAAACCTGGGTTGAAATTGGTGAACATTTGCAAGGATCGATTTCTTACAACTCCTACATATATTTATTAAGACATGATCTTATATATCATAGTAAGACCAAGTGTTAATGTGCAATATAATGAAGTCTAATTAGATATGGGGTTCCGAATGTAATATATAGAAAGTGTGAAGAATAAGGAGAGGTGTAGGTGCAAATACTATTTTTAGGGATGTTGGACACATAAAATTGGGGAACTATTGATTCCACGTCATAAGAATTTTGCGGGTTAAGTACCCGAGTCAGAGAAATTCGCGGATCAATTATTTTCCTCATTTCCGAACAAACCGCGAGTTCTTTCTTTTTTTGGGGGGATAGATTTATTTGGTTCTCCAACCCAAATAGTAACCTGTCGTTACTTCAAAAGAATTGCCGAAAATAGGTTTTTTACAAGCCGTCGTTGAAAGGCAGAATGGTTGCCTATTGCAAGCCCAAAATTTTGAAAGTGTTCCGGGATGTAACACCTCCGCCCCCTGCGTCGATGTTAAACACTCGGCCGCACTTTCAAAATTTCCTAAGTAGTATGAAGAAATGATAGCCCAAAAAACCAAGCAAAGAGGATGATGTTTTGTACACAAATTACATATGATTGGTACTCTTTTTTATTTGTTTCTCACGAGTAAAAACTGGCTTGTCATCAGTTGTGAATAGTCTTCCATAAATTTGATTTTTGAGGCTTGTTTGACATGATTGGTCTCTCTCCTGGTTTGATTTGCTTCCATTCTCTTGTCCTTGAAATTGTAATGCAGCTTCCAGCAGTTCCCTCCATTCCTGCAAGAGCAGAGTAGAGGCATAGATTCTGTACTAATGATCATGAATTCTAATTGAAGTAATTTGCAATCTTTCCAAGCAAATCAAACCCTTGATTTCCTTATCTAATTCATGGAAAGTAAGAGTCCTCCTGCAATCAGTTTTTTCCTTCAAGAACTGTTTTTGCGAGTTTGTCCGTAGGATGGTTAGCATTTCTAAAGCAGAATCCAACTTGAGTTTGTCCAAGTATTAAGTGAATTGAACAAACCATTTCATAGACTTCCCAAGGGGCCAGGTTTGGGTTAAGAACATAAGTTATGGCATTGTGGCATTGTGGCAATCCGTTTCAATCTGAAACTGATGTGGCCATGATTGAAGACCAAAAATTAAACCCTTCTCAATAGCCATAATTTCAGCATGTATACTAGATATTGCAGATGAATAAAAACCTTGTGCAGCAATGAAATTACCATTTGCATCCCTTACAATTAGACCTAAGCCGCATTTAGTTGAGTTCTTATTCCATGCTGCATCCACATTGATTTTAAATCCAGAAAGTGGCCTCTCCCAAACATGTTTTGTAATTTTTGGCTTTGGTAGAGGTCTTAATTTAGGTGTGTATCCTATGTTATGCCATGCCTTATCCCAGTTAAAACCCGAGTAGTGCTCCCTAACCTTGTAAGATAGGTAAATTCCATGTTTGATGTCATTCATGAGAAATACACAGTTAGGCCTAATGCCATCAAAGATGAAGCTGTTTTTTGCTTTCCAAATAGTCCAACAGATAAATGAGGGAGTAATCTGCACCAGTTGGGCATGCAGAGCAGTGTAACCCTTGAAAAACCAGTAAGTAGAAAGTCTATCCCAAATGCTATTAAAAATCTGAACTAGAAACCCTAGAGAAGCATGCATTTGATTCCAGATTTGAAGAACAAAACTACATTCATTAAAAAAGTGATTTAGAGAGTCTAAATTTTTGTTACACATCACACATTTAGAGACTACATTGATCCTCATAAAAGCTAGGATATCATCAAAAGGAAGGATAGAATTTACCACTCTCCACATAAATATTACAATTTTATTAGGGAGTCTAATGTGACATACCTTTTTGAGAGAGTCCATTTTTCTTCTTTTCTTTCTTACCAATTGGAATGCATATTTGAAGGTGAAAACTCCTCTCCAGTTGGGCTTCCAGATCATTTTGTCTTGTCTATCATGTATCTCAGCATCCCTAATGAACTGTAATGTTTCTGGAGGCAGTACCTGCTCAAAAGAAGGCAGAAAAGAGTTCTTTGCAGCAATGAAATCAGCTATGGTACATTCTTTGGGAATATCTGTAGAGTTTTCTGGGATTATATCAATTAGAGGTCCATTTCTGGTCCAATTTGATTGCCAGAAAGATGCTCTACCTTCACCATGAATAAACATAGAGTTAGCTTGAGATGTAGGGTCAACTGCAATTATTCTTTTCAAAATCTGTTATTTCTTACAAGAATGAGGTAAGGACCATATGAACTGGGACCAGGGGGTTAATCCTTGTTGGATTTCCACCAAAGCTTTAAAGAAAAGCCTTAATTACAGAATCACAGTCTCTAAGCCCTATTCCATTTTCCTCAGTGGGATAGCATAGATGTTTCCAAGCTTTCCAGCTCCTCTTAAAGTTGTCCTCAAAGTTATTCCAGAAAAAATTACACATTTTCTGGGATAATTTTTTGATTACTGCTTTACGTGGTGAATGGACTGCAAAGATATGTTGTGGGATAGAAAAAAAAAGGCATGATTGGATTAATATTAATCTGCCTGCACTGGATAAACTTTTATTTTTCCAGTTTAACAGTTTAGAGTCAAAAAATTCCACCAAATTTTGGAATTAAGAAGGTTTAGCTCGACCTTGGAAAATAGGAACTCCAAGGTATCTGAATGGCAAAGATCCTTTAGTCATTTGCAGTATAGATTTAACTGATCTAATCTGTCCTACGATTGCATGGTTCCCTATGTAGAAGTTACTTTTCTGGAAATTTATTTTCTGACCCGTGGCTAGCTCAAATTTGTCTAAGAAAGCTTTTAATCTGATTAAATTTGTCTCCGTGACTTTCACAAAAATGATTGTGTCGTCTGCATAATTAAGATGAGATATTTGATCGAACGGGGAGGTAACTGAAAGTATTTCAGTTTTCCCGTTGAGAAAATGAATGAGAGACTTCTTGAAAAAGATTCAGTGAAGATATTAAACAAAAACGGGGATAGGGGATCCCTTTGTGTTAATTCCTCTTGAAAACTGGGAAAAAAAAACCTGCAGTTCTCCCATTAATCAATACTGAAAACCATGAGCTACTTATGTTATCATTATGTTTTTGACAAAAACACCATGAAAATCAAATTTCAAAAGAATGGAGTTTAAGAATGGCCAGCTAACCCTGTCAAAAGCCTTTGTAAGATCCAGTTTCAAAATGCAGTTTGGGTCAGGTTTTTTCAAATTTAAAAACCTCATCATCTCACTAAGATAAATTATGTTATCAGCTATCTCCCTATCCTTCATGAATGCGGTTTGCTGATATGAAATAATTTCATGCATTAGGTGCTTAAGTCTTTCCATGATCACTTTTGAGAAGATTTTGTTAACAAAATTTGAAAGACTAATTGTCTAAAATCCCCAAAATTTGTAACAGTTGCCTTTTTTGGAATTAATGTTATCCAGGTACTTGAAATTCCTTTTGGAATCTTATTACCTAGAAGGAAATGGTTAGTTGCTTCAAGAATATCTTTACCTACAATATCCCATGTCTGAGTAAAAAATTTAAGGGTGAAACCATCAGGACCTGCAGCACTACTGGAGTTAAGTGAAAACACTGCCTTTTTGACCTCATCCAATGTTGCAGGCTGAATAAGGTTTGAATTATGAGCATCAGTTATGATAGAAGGGATTTGAGACAGAAAAGGTTGAAAGAAAGAACCTGATTCCTGATGAAACTCACTTGTTAACAGCTTTGTGAAATGTTGAATGGCCTCTGATTCTATGTCTTCCTGTTTATCTAGCCAGATTCCTTAGTCATTTTTAATTTTGCAGTTTTTAAGTCTTCCTTTTTTCTCTTGACAAGATTTGTGGAAAATTTTGGTGTTTAAATCACCCTCTGTCAACCATTTAACTCTACTTTTTTGTTGCCAAAAAGCTTCCTGCTCCTTTAGAACTTTTAGAAGAACAGCCTTAGATTTGTTTAATTCAATTAGTTCATTTTCTATATTAGAGTTCATGTATCTTATCTCTTGAAGTCTTAAACTTTCTTCAGCTCGGGTTACATTTTGATCTATATTTCCAAATACTTCCCTATTCCAGTTTTTGATCAAAGGTTTTAGTCTTTTTAGTTTTAAATAAAGAGCAACCATGGGAGATTCTCCTATTGGAAGGCACCAGCCAAACATCTAGGAACCTAAAAGGTCTAGGTGAGGATATTTGGCTACTGCTAATATGGATCAGAAGTGGAGAATGATCTGATGTCATCCTATTAAGGACTTGAAGAGAGCTATCTTGGTATGTTTCTTTCCAGGAAATAGTAGCTAAGCTTTTATATATAACCTCTTGTATGTTGGCTGATGTAGTCTATTATTAGTTCAAGTAAACAGGTTACCAATAGTAGTGATCTCTTCTAGTACATTAGACAAGATAAAATTGTTGAATTCATTAATGCTACTAGAGTTTGGAGTGAAAGATCCCTTATATTCATTTATAGAAGATATTGTATTAAAATCTCCTACCATTATCCTCTTAGCCTCCTGTAAAGTGGATAGATCAGCCCAGAGTTATCTTCTTCCTATCCTATTTGTTAAACCATAAACCAGGACTAATTATATTTCAGAGTTATCAAGAGTCCAGTTGAGTTTAATTCTTAAAAACTGATTTCCCTGATCAAGGAAAGAGATTGTTACAGCTGATGTCCACATAATCCAAATTTTTCCAGATTCAGAAAACAAACAGTCATGGAAGTGTAATTTATTCATATATTCATGGCATTTTGAGTTGGGATGCATTGGTTCAATGATAGCTATAACCCCCAATTTATGAAGTCTGATTAGCTTTTTTTAACCTAAGCATAGAAGTTTCCACTCCTCTTACATTCCAAACCATAAAATTAATTGTGTTTTGTCTAATCATATTTACGGGCAGAGGAGCGTTTTGAAGGTGATCTAAGTGTCATCCTGTTTATTTGAGTGAAAAGAGTTGTCTTTTTTGGTTTAGCATTCAGTGTA
>JAUOBV010128188.1:0-12727 GCA_032360425.1 Rubia occidens | reverse complement strand
ATGAGACCGTCTCACCATAAGTTATGGTGAGACAAAGTAATAAATAAACTTTTAAAAATTACATAATGTACCCCATGCCATTTCTCGTATTTAAATAATTATATTTAGACCATCCATCTCACCATAAGAATGAGTGAGACTTTCTCACTCAAGTCTTTGTATTGTTCGAAATAGGGTGACTTTGCATTGAGACATCCGTCTTTCCAAAAGAATGTAAAATATTACAATTTTACTTGTCAAAAATAAAAACTGAATTATACCTTGAAAATGGATAGATGAAGGATACGATAGAAAAATAGAAATGACGTAGTACTCCATCTGTTTCTCTATTTGTGCCATACTTTATTGCAGCGGCGGAACTAGGGGGCGAGCCGGTGCGCCCCA
The DNA here is from genome assembly GCA_032360425.1 of Rubia occidens. Classification (NCBI taxonomy): domain Eukaryota; kingdom Viridiplantae; phylum Streptophyta; class Magnoliopsida; order Gentianales; family Rubiaceae; genus Rubia; species Rubia occidens. Next base: position 12,343 of record JAUOBV010128188.1, on the reverse strand, counting down.
AACTCCGGTGGCTCTTCCCTAAATTATATCCCCGCCCTGCCCAACCCCGCCCCTCCTCAAACCTCCGGCTAGTTCCGCCACTGCTTTATTGAGATGTTTTTTTAAATAACACATTTTTTTATTTTCAGAAAAAAATATTTAATATATTCAATTCCATCCACCATGCATCTTCACCCCACGGAACACTGGCTAAGTTATCATTAGACTTAACAATGGGATTATTTTATTTGAATAAAAAGGTGATTGGGTTTAGTTTCCGGAGTCATGCGTTCCGTGTTTGACTTTATAATTAGGCAAATTATTCCGAAATTGAAAGATGGAATGAAGGTGGGATTATTTAAATGCAGTTTAGATTCATGAACTGATGATGAGTGTTTTAATACAGCAGTCAATTTGGATGAATGGTGGAGTTGGTACTCTGTTATTTTCCCACATTGTCATCAATTTCATTAAACAAAATCATGTTCTTGTCTTCAAAATACTCATCTGTTAGTCAAATCTTTATTAGTTGTTAAGCAGGCAAAACCTGTCATTTCTATCCATCCTAAATTTGTGTGTAACTAAAAAACGTCACTATACGATGAGTTTAGTTCATTTTGGGCATATTTAACTAATTCGTAATAACAAAGCAAAAATATACCATTTAGTCACGCTTCGTTGTTGCTTCTTGAGCCAATTTTTTTTTTAAAAAAAGGAAAAAGTGCATTTATGCCCCTCAGTTCTTGTGTTTGTGCAGATATACCTCCGATTTTTTAAAGTGCATTCATACCTCTGTTGTGATCTGAAAAAATTGTTCAATTTTGGTCATTCTCGGATTTAATAGAAATGGCCTTTTAATTTTGGTAATTCCTGGATTCTGATAAAACGATCATTTTTTATTGAATTTAGGAATGATCAAAATTGATAAATTTTTAGATCACGACAGGGGTACGCATGCACTTTAAAAAAACTCGGGGGTATATCTGCACATACACAAGAACTGGGGGTATGAATGAGTTTATTCCTTTTAAAAAAAATCTGTGCATACATATTCTCCATTTTGAGGTATATTTTTAGAGAAAATCTGAGGAAATGTGACCTTTGCATAAGTTTATGGACAGTCTCCACATGGGTTTTTATCTTAAATATTGTATTTTAAAAGTTAAAACAAGTAATAATATGTATTTTTGAATGTGAAAATATAAAAATATATAATATAAAAAACATTTTTCAAATTTCTAAATTTTGTATGAATTAAACAAAAACAGTTTATAAGCTTATGAACAAGCCGTCTGTCAATAGGGACCTACTCATTTTTTTTATTGACTGACTTTCTATTCAGGAAAAATATTCTTTCAATTTCATAACTCATTTCATTCACATCTAAAGTTATAGTGCCATATACAAAGGAATCGGAGGATTAAAAATCATTTTGTAGAATAAACATAATTTGGAAACCAAATACGAGTAATATATCACCTCAATTTTAGTGGAAATATAATTTTGTAAATTACTGACGATAGAATAGATTTTTAAAAAAAGGTTAAAATTCTAAGTTAATATTATAGGATTTCCCAAAACTCTGTAGAAGCTTAATATATGCATCTAATATAGGAGTACGAGTTTTACACTCTAATCATCTGGTTTCAAAAATGAAATCTAAACGTCAAATAAGGCCAAATGAATTCAACCCTGGAAAAAACTCAAATTGAAGAGAAAAATTTAGAAAAATCAACTCAAAATAATATACTGCGGCGCGGAGATAAATGGATGATAGAAGCAAGGCTGAAGCTTTGAGACGTTGTGCGTGTTTTTGTGTGTGATACTATGTGATTATATATATATATATGTGTGTATATACATATGTGTATATATATATATATATATCTATATATGTATATGTGTGTGTATATGTATATATATATATATATAGAATAGGGATGTGAGAACACATATCTTAGGTGAGAACACTCACTTATGTGAGAACAAATCTGGACCATCCAATTATTTAATCCTACCGCTCACATTAGATCACCCGTGATCACCAACCAATTCTAAACATGGTATCTACAACTAAAATAATCTACTGGGTGCCATTATTCCTTTCAAAAAAAATCTACTGGACGTTATTTGTCAACAAAGAGTAAATATAAATTAAAATGCTTAAATTACAATTATTAGTGTTTTAACTACAACTTATAAGTACTTCAAGTGTAACTTATATGTGCTTCTTTTATAATTTGGATTGCTAGAAAAACATCTTCAAATAGATATAATTTCAAGATTCTTAAGTCACAATTTGTTGGTACTTCAACTACAACTTATAAGTGCTTTATAACTTGGATGTGCTATGAGAACAACTTGGAAAAAAATATATCTTTAAGGTGCTCAACCCGTAACTTGTAGGTGCTTTATATACAACTTATAAGTGCTTAGAGTATAACTCAAAGATATTTCAATCGTCGCTTGTAAGTGCTTCAAATGTACCTTATAGGTACTTCTTTTAATCCTTACGAGCACTAAAAAAATAACTTGGTGCTTAAAGTATAACTCAAAGGTGCTTCAGTCATTGCTTGTAAGTGCTTCAATTGTAACTTATAGGTGCTTCTTTTAGTTCTAACATGCGCTACAAAAACAACTTGGTGCTTAAGAGTATAACTAAAAGGTATTTCAATTGTTGCTTGTAAGTGCTTCAAATGTAACTTATAGTTGCTTCTTTTAATTTTTACATGCACTACAAAAATAACTTGGTGTTTATACTATAAGTTAAAGGTGTTTCAATTATTGCTTGTAAGTGCTTCCTATAAATTAGGTCTGAAACAGTTACAAGCAAAATTATTTTCGCAAGTCCATAATTATTTTACGTGAGAAAACATAATTGGAGTTTTTTTTATCACAAGCAAACATATTATTAATACTTATAATCCAAACATATTATTAATACTTATATTGTTTAAGTGGAAAAGCTATGTTGGTATGCTGGAAAACCTCTGTAGGCATAATTATTTCCAGTTTAATAATACAACAACTATTTAATTCTTTTAATTTTTACGTGCACTACAAAAATAATTTGGTGCTTAAAGTATAACAAAGGTGCTTCAATCCTCGCTTGTAAGTGCTTCAAATGTAACTTATAGGTGTTTTTTTTAAAATTCTTACGTGCAATAAAAAAACAACTTGGTGTTTGGAGTATAACCCAAAGGTGTTTCAACCATCACTTATAAGTGCTTCAAACGTTACTTATAGGTGCTTCTTTTAATTCTTACGTGCACTACAAAAACAACTTGTCGTTTAGAGTATAACTTAAAGGTGCTACAATCATCGCTTGTAAGTTATTCAAATGTAACTTATACGTGCTTCTTTTAATTCTTACGTGCGCTACGAAAACAACTAGGTGTTTAGAGTATAACTCAAAGGTGCTTCACTCGTCGCTTGTAAGTGCTTCAAATATAACTTATATGAGCTTCTTTTTATTCTTACGTGCGCTACAAAAACAACTTCGTGCTTAGAGTAGAATTCATAGGTGCTTCAATCGTCGCTTGTAAGTGCTTCAAATGTAACTAGTATGTGCTTCTTTTATAACTTCATGTGTGTTATGAGAATAACTTTGTGCTTAAAGTACAACTCATAGTTTAAATACAAATAAGGTAAAAAATTTAAAGAAAAAAATAAAACAAATTCCCGTGGTGAGCAAGTTGGAAATTTGGGGTTTAATTCTCGTGGTGCTGGAAGCAGGGAATAAAGGCATTGATCAACGGCGGAGAGTGTTAATGTTATAGAATCCTAACATGACCCCATAGTTAGGCTTATAACCCGAGAATGTGACCCACGATTTTTATCATCCCATCTATTCATTTAGTCATAAGAACCACTGGATTAAATAATTCAATGGCTCAGATTCGTTCTCACATAATAGGATGTTCTCACATAAATGAGTGTTCTCACTTGAACCCACCCCTATATATATATAACTCATTAAATACTTTTTAATCCAAATTACCATACAAGCAAACCATTTAGTTCTACATTAGATATAGATCTTAATGTTTCAAGTGAAATTGTTAATAGAGTTCGTCCCATGCGAGACTGTGTCACGGTGAGACCAGAGACTAATGAATATAATAAAATAGGAGTTTTAATAATTTGAGGTTAAACTCTAATTATTTAGGACTCTGAGATTATTTAAAAACATGGCTGAAATATGGGGACCAAATTACAATTAAACACAAATTAGGCTCATTCCTCTCTCATCGCTGGATTCTGCCACCGCTGCTGATGCCTTGGAGCTTCACATTCACGTCTTCGTGTCTTTCATCGCCAGAAATCCAATCGTTGCCCTTCACCGATTTCTTCATTGTTTCATCGTAGTGGAAAATATTTGTTGAACACCCTATCTGCTAATTGCGTCGTCGTTGTGGGTACAACGTCGTCTACTTACCGGAAGCGTCGCCGTCATTGAGGCAATTCCTAAAGGGGTCAGATTCACGAGATCAAGATCGGATTTGAGAGATCAATCAGTTTGTCGGCATCATCGTCAAGGTGGATTCGAGGGTTTTCCATCGGCGTCATCAAAGTCAGATTCATCTTGAAGGTATTGTGCATGCGTCGTTATCTGAGTATTGTTGTTGACTGTGCGCAAGATTCTGCTCCTTCCGTCGTCGGTGTCATCATTCCGACGACTGCGAAATGTTTCATGTAGGTTACCCAATTCCTGGTTAATTTTCTGGTTAGATCATTTTTCGGTGGATTAGATTTCTGGTCTGATGATTCGGCCAAAATTGGGCCAATTTTTGGGTGGTTGGTATTTGAATTGGCTGAAATGTATTTGGGCTTGTTGTCTAAAACTCAAATTAAAATAAAATATATCATGTTAATTATAAAAGATCAAATGCAAATAGTAAAAAATCAGATGAAAATTATAAAAGATCAAATGCAAATACGTAGTAAAAATTTATCACACAATTGAAAAATTAAATTTTGGGTTTGTTATTGGGCTTATTCTCACCGGGCATATATGTATTTGACCTTGATTATTTAATTCACATCTAACTAATAACACATCAAATTTAAAATAAATAACATCAAATACAAAGTCTAAACCATCAAATTAAATAATTATACTAAAATAGACATCAAATTCAAAAGGTTAAACATTAAATAAAAACAAAAATACACTAAGTTAAAGTTAAACTTCAGAATAAATTCTAATTTATAGATGTAAGGTGATTCATATCACTTCATATATATTATAGATGAAAAATTAATTTTAATATTTTTATGCAAAATATAAAACATCAAACACTTATAACTCAAAATTGATTTAATTAAATGAATCGTTATTGGCACGACAAAAAATGAAATAAAATTAGCATATGAAAGTAGAAACCTTTAATGTAAGTTTTACGTCATCCCGTGAAAATGTCAATCGCCATAACTATTGAACCATTAAACATCATTCAGTATAAAGAAGGTCAAATGCCCTAAAAAATCGCTAACATTAAAATTGAAAAAAATCCAAATCAACCTTAAACGTCACAACAATCTAGTGTTTCGGCTCTAACAAATAAACCAATATTTATATAACATCATTCTCACACAATACACCCCAACAATCAAATTCTATTTCCCCCCTAACTTGTTTTCCTTCGTTGCTTGCTTATTCACAAACTTTCCTTCTCTCCTGCTGGTTTCGAAGAATGGCTATTTTAATCCATCAACGCAATTATCAAAGGTCGATTTTCGGTTATCTGTTCAAGGAAACACTTTCGGGAGCATGATTCCCCATATCATTTTTAAATATCTCATCAATGACATCGTAGAGCTCTGGTTTGGAAAGTATTCTTGTGAAATAAACATAAAAGATCACATAAAGTAATTAAAATATCAATATCTAAAATTAAAATACCATAATAACACGCATAACATGACTAACAACTACATTGTGAAACATCAAATACATTATTTAAAACATCAATATCAAAAAATTTAAAACATCAAACAGTACACACTAAAATATCAAAAGAACAAAACTGTATATCAGTTGCATACTTAAATATGAAAACACCACAAGCATCTAACACTGAAATGATAACATTACACCAACACTCATAACAATGCTTAGAGTTTAAACATGAAAAATCAAAGATAGAACCTGAAACATCATTAACTGTATCTAAAACATCACAGATAAAAAAAAGAAAATTTACAGTCCCTACTTAATTCTCGATTACAGCAACAACGGGCAAGTGTTCTTCGACATCTAAGAAACAACAGCAACACAAAAATTACCACAAACAACAACAAAAACATGATATAACACACCCAATCAAAACCGCACATCAATTTTAAGCATGCAAACACCACAAGCATCAAACAATGAAATTAAAACATCGCATACAGTAGTAAAAACATCAAAATATGAAATTAAAACATCACAATAGCACACTTAACATGATTGACAACTACATTGTGAAACATCAAATACAGTATTTAAAACATTAACCACAGTATCTAAAACATTAACCACAGTATCTAAAACATCACATATGAAAAATAACAAAATTTACAAATTCTCCTTCCTTTTTGATTGCACTAACTGTGGGCAAGCGTTCTTAGACATCTAAGAAACATCATCAACCACAACACAAAAATTAGCACAAATCGTAACAAAACCCCAAGATATCACACACACACAATCAAAACAACAAAACTGAACATCAATTGCACACTTAAAACATTACAAGCATTAACTACTGAAATTAAAATATCACACCAACACAGATAACAGTACTTAAAACCCAAACATGAAACATCACACAGAAAACTAGAAACATCAACAATGATATGATAAACATCACATATTAAAAATAACAAAATTTACAAATCCTCTTTCCTTCTCGATTGCAACAATAGTGGGCAAACATTCTTAGACAGTTAAGAAACAACAACAGCACAAAAATTAGCACAAATCGAAAAAAACTCTAAGATATCACACACAATCAAAACAGAACATCAATTGCACACTTAATCATGAAAACACCACATGCATCAGACACTGAAATTAAAACATTACATCAACACAGATAACGGTACTTAAAGCCTAAAACCTTAAACATGAAACTGAAAACGAGAAACATCAGTACTTATACCTAAAACATCACTGTTGAAAATTAAGAAAACTTACAAATCCTCCTTCTTTCCCGATTGCATCAGCAGTGAGACAAATCTTCTTAGACATCTAAGAAACAACATCGGCAACACGAATATTAGCATAAATCTGTAATAACAACTCACAATTTTTTTTAAAAAAGATAAATCCTCAAATATTACTCTGTATAACCTAACAAACCCTAGAATATCACATGAACCAAAGAAAGCAAACAAAAATTGAAAAACAATAAAATATGCATAAAAAATCTGAACAAAAACCTTCGAAGATAACACAAAATGAAGCTCTTATTGCGTTCGACCTCCAAAAACCGAAGCTATACCGGAAAATTTTCCTGAAAACTCCAAAAATCTCAATAAACCACTACGCGTAAGGAGGAAGAAATATGGATAGAATGTGCGGTTAATTGGAAGGAAAGAAGCTCGAATTGAAGGAATATGGAAGAGAAATGGAGAGGAGAGAGGAGAGAGAAGGAGGAGGTTTATGCTGGAGAGAGGAAAAGAGATGAGAGAGAGTTTTAGAAAAATATGAGAGGATGATAATAAGGAAAGATTGATATTTATACCTGGATTTAAATGTAAATTAATGAAATTTGACATCCATCCCCTGGACTTTTAAAACTTCAATTTGAAACCCCATTTGCAGTTAAATCCTTGGTCTCACTGTGTGACGGTCTTATAAAAGACTTTTTCTTAATTTATTGGGTCAATTTCTCCCATGATATTTATCTTCCTAGTTTGTTTTAGTCTTTCTTGATGTAATTATAAGATCTCATAGCTTCTATTATATCGTCTCCCACTAAACTTTACAGGGAATCCTCCCCAACTCATTGTTGACACAATGACCATCAATGGTATTTCAAACATTTCCTTGTGTTGTATAGTCTACCATTTCACCATGTCATCCCCCAACCCATGTGCTCTACAGTGGCTGTGGGAAGTGCCAAGCTTTCAAAGTGAATATTTTTAAAGTTGATGTGGCAAGCTTTCAAAAGTACCACTTGTAAAAAAATTATGAAAGTTGATGTGGTTAAGTGTGGGGATGTCACTTGCCCAGAAAAATGCTCTTTTAGTGTATAATAATATAGAGCACATGGGTTGAAGAATACTAGGATTGAAGAACTAATTGAACAATCTTTCTAGGGGTCGATTTTAATGAGTTATAGTAATGTTATATTTCAACAAGAATGTGAGTGTTAAGAAAAGGGTACAATTAACATATGACGATACATACCAAAACCATTTTGTGTAGCCTTTCTGACTTATTGCGACGATTCCAATCTCGAGACAATCATAGTTGAATTTTCTTTCCGAACATGTCTGAATTTCACTTGCACACAAGGCTTTTAAAATGAAGCAGCTTCTGTTGAGCTGCCAATCTTCTTCTTTCTGTATATTGTTTCATTAGTACAATTGTAAAATGTTACTAAAAATCAAAACAATGTAGAATAATGAAGATTGAACTGATAACTTTGGATGTATGAATCCCTCCCTAAGGTATTCATTAGTGTACTCGTCAAATTCTACAGCTATTGCAATCACATATGCAATACCTTTCAAGATTGACCTTTCTTGTATCTTCCAATTCCGTTGGTAAAACTGCAAATTTTCAAGTTTGACGGCTAAGTTAGAGACAAGTGACTATCATCAAGCCTGGCAGACAAGTAAAGAGGCATAGAGCCCTATAAAAACACTGGAGAAAATGGCGGCTATGATGCTGCAAAGTAACAATATGGTTTTATGTGCTGGAATGAAACCCTTAGAAGCTATGTCATCACAATTCGAGTGAATTCTCTGGGGGCTAAGAGTAAAGATGTCAATGATAAGCCTATTTAGATCTACAATCATTTCATTAATGTTCAGGTTTCTATTACAATAAATGTGTGACTTTCCATATGATCTAGCAAACTAGATTAGGATTGATGTTAGTAAGATTATTCATGGTTTTGGAAGAATTAGAGTATTTGGCCAAAACTAGGATAATCTGTCAAAAGCGTGTCTAAACTTAAGGACTAAGATTCCCAGAAGGTATAACACATACTCCCATATTTTCAATGATATATGACATGTATTAAAAATATGATGTACATTTTCAGTTTCCAGTAAGCATAGTGAATATCTAGATGCAATTGTAATTCCAAAACAACAAAACCATCAGCTAATGGGATCATGTTATTAATCAGTTTCCAAGTGAAAATTGCATTTCTACTAGGCAAAATTTTGTTCCATACCTTGTTGAGTGCCACTTTTCTTGTTCTGAAAAGACCATAGGTTGAATGAACCGTGAACTTACTAGTGAGGCTTAGTCTCCAAATCATAACATACTGCTCATATGTTAGATTGTAGTAGTTCTTTTGGAGTACCTATAGTGTGGAATATGAAAAACAGGTACTACGTCCTAAATATCAACTAATTCAATTCACCCAAAAGATTCATGAATCCAATAATTTTTCAAAGATTCAGTTGAAAACATCAACAAAAGTACTTCCTTTCTCGACAATCCCACTTGGAACAGAATGCCAAATTTTCCATAAAGAGCTTCATTTTACTCCAAACCCATCAAAACCCATTTATAACCAACTGATCCTAGTTAGAAAATCTAACAACATTAACAAAATCAATTACCTAAGGAGTCTGAATCGTGGAGAGCCGATTGGAATACAGTGCAGAAAGATAGAGCTAATATTATCCATACAAATAAATCAAGGTTTAAGAAAATATCTAATCAGGAAATTTCAAATGGACTTACACATTGGTTTGATGGGAGGCTCCATTCGAGACCTAGAAAGAAGAAAGTTGGGCAAGTAAGGCATGAGTGCTATTCATCGAACACCTCACGTGCAATAATTAAATATGAAAACCCCTCCCAAAAAACACATACAAATATTGAAGACAAGAGAAGAATTAGAGAATGTGATGGAAAGGAGGATATATGTAATCGGAAATTAGTTTTAATTTGGGGTTCATCGTCGAGAACACAGAGCATCGGTTATCCCTAGGGCACTGTGATATTATAAAATGCATAAAGTTTTGGGTCAATTTTTTTTTGCTTAGGACACGATAATACTTTTAACCTTCAACTCTTGCTTTACCCAACATATAGAATACGTTCTCTCTATCACCAGTCACATTTTGAATTGCTTGAATTCAGTCCTTAAAGAACACAATCATGAGTGTATTTCTCTAATTTTATATGAGCATTAAATTTCTGAATATCTTTGCTTATCTTTAAAAAAGAGAGGCTCATTCCCGCACCATCGCATTCTCAAAGAAATATATAGACAGGATAAGTTGGCAGCTGAAACATTGAACGAGCTCGAGTTAGTAAGAACAGATGAATGAGAAGTAAAATCATGCGAAATCGAGAAGAGGTACTAAAGAAATGCACCTAGATATTAACTATCAGCAAAGATGGCACTTCATTATGAGCTTTTGAAGGTTGAAGATGAAGAAACTATGATGTATGTTTTGCACACAAGCGAATAAACCAACACCAGTTGGAAGATAAGGGCTACGGTTAAGAGCTGATGACTTCTTATCTCTGCATAGAGTTCTCATAAATTCAGTAAACATCATTAAATTCATGTTTTATCAAGTACAAAGTGTATAGTAGAATCAACATGAAATGTATATATTACTTTTGTGGCTTCAAGAACATGATCTGATCCACAATAACTTCGTACCAAATTTATTAGCTTCATCTCCATCATCACTTGAGAAACTTTTATCGTTCTTGATTTCCTATTGTTGATGTCGAAATTGAATTCAGTCCTTCAAAGCAAAACTATACATCATGTACATTTCTGCAAACAAGATAACTACATTAAAGTACTTATAATTCTCAACAAACTACAAAAGGTGTAAACTTGAACTTGTGACTTTCTTATTCGCTCATGGCTCTGTGTTTCCCATCAGAAGCACCCTTATACAATACTTCACAAATCAAAGACTGAATAGAGAAAATCCAACCAAATTCCCAAAAGAGTTCAAGTTAGAAATTCACCATAAACAACAAAAAGCAAAAGCATGCCATCAATCATAAAAACATAGGAAAAATGTTTGAATGTTACCATATACTATATCAACAAACTCAAGCAAGCCATCAAGAGGTCTTTTGTGAAAAATATATTCAACACATACATATCCTCAAACCTCAGAGATTATGCATTAAACTGCAAGAGTTTTAGAAGAAGAAAGACAAGAAACCATAAATGAAATATAAATAAGAGAAAAATAGCAATTAAGTGAAAACTAGCATTGAAAACCAAGAGTACCTATTGAGGAAATATGTATTAAAAAAATCAATTAGTAAGATACCGAGTGAGCCAAGTAGAAGGATCAAACAAAGAGGATTGGGAACTAAGGTCATTGACTTTAGGTACAAGAATATCAATACAAAATCTTGATACTCAAATTAAAATTGATAGGGAATACACAAATGCACTAATGGTATAGCAAAAAATACTACCTCGTTTCCAGTATATGAAGGACTTGATAACTACAATTTACAGGATGGCTAAAAACATATCTGATAATATTATCGTAGAAGAAAAAAAGAATATGATCATCTATTTATCCAATGTTGAGAATGTCTATACAGTAATAGCATTTGGGAACTAAACTAAATAGTTGTGTTCTACATGATGGAGTTCAATCCAATCCTGTGGTAATGGGTTGAACAAGTCATCCAAATTGAACATCAAATTCATGTCCCCTTTCTCCTCCCACTTCACTTGAATTGAGCTCCATTATCCAATTTGGATTTTTTTGCCAATGGTATAACCTTCTCCTCATTCTCTTCCGTTGAGAAGACTTTCGCCTCCCCTTCCTCCTCCTCCAATGAGAAGACTTTCACTCCAATGGAATATTTACTGTCATCCCTTTTAAACTACATACCACCCAATCCAAGCCTCGAGTTCTGGAAATTCCTTGCCACAGATGTTGTACTCACACGTACTCCATTGGCCCACCATTTTTTCATCGTTGGTGGTTCTGAGCGACAGTCTTTTGCAGTGATCGATCACAAGTTTCTCATCATCGAAGAATTCCACCTTGATTGGTTTAGCGTTTCCATGCCAAGAACCACACCTTGTGGTAACTGGCGGAGCCAGGAATTTTTTAATGGGGTAACCACTAATATATAACCCCAAATTTTTTTTCAACACTAAACAAAATGAAGCACAACAATTCAACCAAA
>JAUOBV010127873.1:0-12729 GCA_032360425.1 Rubia occidens | reverse complement strand
CCACGGTGACTAACCTTCCTCCACGATACTCGGGGTGTCGGGTGGTGGGGGCGCCCAGGGCTGGCGTACAGCCTTTAAGTATAAGCTGCACCTTAAACTTACAAAATATATGATGATACTAACACCCACCGGTGTACCCCAGCGGTTGGGACGTTGATTAGTTGGTCCAATGTCCCAGGTTCGAATCTTGAAGGTGGCAGTGTGGGGATCTCCCTGAGCTGGCATCAGGCTCACGGGCCCATGGGCTGAGGCAGGGGTCCCTTGTGCGCACCGAGGGCAGATAGTTAACGGGTCCTGACACTGGGTTACCATGACTTTACCTTCCCCTATCAAGATATGTGGTGTCAGACAGATAGGGGGCGCTGTAAGCGAGCGATATCACCTTTTTTGGTCCAATATATGATGATACCAGAGCCTTGATGCCATAATGGTCCAAATCTCATCGGCATAAAACTCCAGAAGTTGAGAAATGTAATAATGGAAGTTGGTCCGACCCCATTATACTTTAACCATTTCTATCCTACCCCAATTCAGAAATTAGATTTAGTAGGTGGCACAATAAAAGGTTTAAGAGTATACTGGTAAATAAAATATATCAATGAAACTTAAATCACAATATAAATACTTAAGTTACAGTATAAATAATATAATAATATATATTGCAATATATATTTATTAATTTTACTCCATTCGTCCCAATTTAAATTGCATAGAATCAAAAATTTTAATTTTACCATTTTAGCTTATTTATTAAAGTGTTCCAACATAACATATCTAACCAAATATGTAATGAAAATAACACAAGAACACACAAGACTTGGTTAACGTGTGAATTTTGCTAGCTCCCATTGATACCGATCCGCCTTGATCAGACTCCTTCTGACCTCGAAACTCATCGATGCTGGATCTCCTCCTCCCGAAGAATTAAGGTCTACATTCTGAACTAATCAACATGTCACGTATGTTGGAACATATATATGCTGGCTCACGCAAAAACTATCAGAAATATATAAAATCCGAGTGAAGATTTTCTCAATGAAATTCATGAGAAATGTAGCCGTGATGTCCACTATAAATATTCCATTGAGCAGATTGGAATTCTCCATGATTATCTCCATAATATTCATATTCCTTATATGCTTCTGAAGCATATCCAAATCCCATAAATAAAAAGATTTTCCTTATCTCAAATATACCACACTATTCTATAAAACCAATTCCCAAATTGCAGTTATTTTCCATAAATCCATTATGTTTCATACACGTCTGAATCAATATTGCACAATCTCTATATTTCCATAAACCAATATCACACAATATTCTACCATTAATGAAACCCTCAACTTTCCATATATTCCAACATAGAAAGTTTTTCTTTTTTCAAATTTAGTTCACAAATGCCAACATAATAAGTAATGCAAATCATATGTTTTTACAATCTTCCCCTTTGGCATTTTGTGGAACCGACTATTTGGAATTAAGAGCTCAAAGAAAAACTTTCAATTTTCACAACATAAGAGCTCCAAAAATTCCCTTATGTTGGAACATATACTAATCACCAAATCTGAATTAATAAGAACACCAGCAACCAAAAATCCAGAAATAATTCAGATTACATCATAGCAAAATAATATCCAAAATCCACCAAAATATTCTCCCCCTGGGGCCATGAATATGCAAAAGTCAGAAAAATAGTCCGAATAAAGTTCAGCCACAAAAATTAGAAAAATATGCTCCCTTTGAATTTATCCACCGACTATGTTGGAACATAGTCTTTGCAGAATATTTAATTTTGTTCAGGTGCATCAACTTGTGCCTCCAATTTTTCTTTCTCTGCTTCAATCTTATCTTTCTCCTCTTCCAATACCGCCATCTGAATAGCAATAGCTCCCAGTCTCGTATTCATAAATACCAGTTTAGCCTTTTTCTCACCATCAGCAGATGTACTGACTTCAGGGTTCCAAGGTAGATCATGCACATGTATTATACTAAAGGTCTTCTTGTTAGGCTTCAAATGTTTAGTTTCCACAATCTGATTGTCTGGCTTGACTTTTACTCTCTCACTTCTGACTAAGGCAGAGATGATACAAGGATAAACCAGTGCATGTTTAGCCTTTGGAGAGATAGTCTGCCTCACAATACTTTTCTGAATGAGCAATCCAAGATTGACATGCTTCTGTGTTCCAACACAACACAATAATTTAGCCATTTCCCGAGTCAAGGTTGTAGTGTTGGTAAAAGGCATCCAGTAATTTAGTGCAACTTGATCAAGACAAAAAAATTTAGAAGATAAACAAGATGCATGAGAATACCCAGTTGATGGCCACTCAATCTTAATACCACATGAGATCTCATCCAAGATATGATCATCAGTAACCTCCACCTCCTTAGAAAAAAATCCATCAAACTCTGATGTTTTCAGGCCAACAGTCTGTTAATCTTGGCAGTAGAAAAATTAATTACCTTCCCCCTAATATATACTTTATCACACCAGGGAGAATCCTCTTCTAAGTTCCCAGCCATCAGGTTTAGTAGACCTCACAGACCAACTTCTTGTTATAATCTAAAAACATGGAGGATGATTTCTTCATACCAATCAATTCCAAAATGTCTGAAAAACCACTAAGTTTATATTTTGTCAAGTCTACAGGCCTTTCAGAAATAATCTTCCTTTGAGAAAATAACTTACCCATCTCTTCACAATCATCATCAAAATAGATACAAAAAATAGCATCATTTGCAGAAGGTGGAGGTAGCACTATATTCTTCTTGGGTTAAGAAGCTGAAGCTTCCTTCTTGCTTTTCTTGGCAGGTTGAGATGACTTAGGTGCAACCTCCTTCCTATTTGCTTTCCTCCACCTGGTGTGGATGAACTTATCCAAGACCTCATCACAGGAATAGGTTAGATTGGGTTCCTGTGTTGGAACATTGTCTGACTACTCTGCCTCTGCATAGCCCTGCTCAACTTCTTTTGATGCCTCTTCTTGTGTTCCAATATACTCTTCTTTCAGAGCTGTTTCCAAATCTACTGTCTCATTAGGCTCTGCAGTAGGATTATCTCCCCCTATCTTCGCAACCTCAAAAATTTCCCCATCATCAAATGTAGATCCTCCATACTCATCTTCCAACTGATAATATTGGCCATCTATATCAGTGTTAGCAAAACTAAGATCAGCCTCATCAACCTTCATAACATCATCAGGTATGCTTGCTTCATGGTATAATGGAACATAGTCGGTTCCCTCTTCTACCTCACTATTGGACAATACTATCATTGGGGTTCTTAACACTTTCAATTCCTCATTCTCTTTGGCAGCACTGAAGTCATAAGGCACAATCTCCTTATTATCTGTGAATTTAACCACTTCTAACCCCTCAACCTTAGAATCATCTACCTCCTAATACAAACACTCTGGGAGTGGTAGCAGTGCTATCAACGGTGAAATATTCACGTTCATCAGTTTTCATGAAACTGCCCTTAACCAACTTGGGATTCTACCTCTCTATATTCTCAATATCATCAAAATCCCCCGTCACTAGTTCCTCCATATCAACATCAACATATTTCCCTTAAGATTTCAAACCCCAGTCAAGTCTATGGCACGATTGTTCACTCTATGCCAATAAAAACATTCTAATACCGACTTGAACTTCATGCCATTAACTTAATCATAAGCGTATTAGGAGGGTCATAATTTGTTGCCATAGGCCTTTAGGAGACCATCATGAGAGGTTGAGCCGATCTTTGAGATTGGTCCACACATGCCACAACAACTTTGCATGTATTTTCTTGAAGGTTTTGTCTTGGAATGCTAATTTGGAAGGAAGAGAAAGAACAAACTTGGTAGAAATCACACCTATCTAGGAAATATTCTCTCCACAATGGCTTCCAAATTTTAAAAAAAGGTAGAGAGGAAAGAGTTTGTTAGCAAAAAAAAGGGAATGTGGAGAGATTGAAATAATTTGAATCAAAATTAACTTCTACATTTTTACCTCTCAACCCATGTAACTTTTTTCCTTTCCAAGACACATCATTACCTTTCTTCATTTGTCAACTCATGTACAATTCCTTGAACTTCTAACATAGCTTTCCCCTTCTAATTTTTAAAATTTTCTTTCTATTATTTCTTTTTCTGAATTCATTTATACAATAAGAACAAACAGAGCAGAAATTATAACAAACTGTACAGAGGAAATTTAAGAAAAATACCTCATACCCGACACATACCTAGGTGTTGTCTGAGAAATTCAAAAGTTGCTGTGTTTAATGGCTTAGTGAATATATTTGCATACAGCTCACATGTTGGAACATTGGTCACCACAACCTCCTTTCTTTCAACCAGATCTCTAATAAAATGATGTTTGATGTCAATATGCTTTGTTCGTGAGTACTGAACTGGATTCTTAGAGATGTCAATTGCACTTTTGTTGTCACATAAAATCTTTAGAAGCCCTTGTTTCATCCATAATCATTCAACATTTGTTTGATCCATAATAGTTGTGCACAACAACTTCCAACAGAAAGATATTCAGCTTCATTAGATGATAAAGAGATCAAAATTTTCTTCTTACTGTACCAAGAGACCAAATTTGTGCCAATAAAGAAATAGCCACCAATAGTACTTCTGAAATCATCTGCATTACCAGCCTAATCAGAGTCACTGTAGCCAATTAGACATGAATATTGATTCTTAGAATACCATATTCCAAAATCAGAAGTCCCACTAACATAACTAATAACTTTCTTTACTGCAGGAAAATGAGATTCCTTTAGATCAGCTTGAAATCTTGCACACACACCTACGCTGAAACAAATATCTGGTCGACTAGCTATAAGATGCAAAAGACTCCCAATCATACTTATGTACAATTTCTGATCAACTGCGATACCTTTCTCATCCTTCACCAATTTTTTCGTAGTTTCCATTGGAGTTCGTACTGATCGAGCACTACTTAGTTCGAATCTCTTCACCAGCTTTAAGGCATACTTGCTCTGATTTATGAACAGACTAATATTTTCTTGGTTTACCTGAAGTCCTAGAAAATATGTGAGCTCTCCAACCATGCTCATCTCAAACTCAGCTTGCATCAGTGATACAAAATCTTGTACCATAGATGACGAAGTAGAGCCAAACACAATATCATTCACATAAATTTGAGCAATAAAAAACTTTGTGGATTTATTAACCACAAATAAGGTACGATATACTCCCTCTGGACGATAACCTCTGTTAAGAAGAAAGTTAGCCAGTCGATCATACCATACTCTGGGTGACTGTTTCAGACCATATAATGCCTTGTTAAGTCAATACACGTGATGTGGATGGTTAGGATCTTTAAATTCCTTAAGTTTTTCCACACACACCTCCTCATTAACCCCTCCATACAAAAAGGCACTTTTGACCTCCATCTGATATAATGTAAAATTCATAGTACATGCAATTGCAAGTAAGATGCGAATAGATTCTACCCTGGAAATTGGTGCAAAAGTCTCATCAAAATCATCTCCCTTAACCTGAGTATATCATTGAGCAACCAGTCTAGCTTTATTACGTGTAATCTGACCATCCGCATCAGACTTGTTCTTAAAGATCCACTTTGTACTAATAACATTTACCCTTTTCGAACGATGAGTGAGATACCATGCATCATTGCGTTCAAATTGCCTAAGTTGTTCTTGCATTTCCGCAATCTAATATTTGTCAAGTAGTGCTTCCTTGTAGTTCTTTGGTTTAATAAGTGAGGTGAAACATTGCAGTCCAGTCAGTTCTCTGTAGTTTACTCGAGGAATTGATCAGATTCTTCTCGTGATAGGTTCCAGTACAACCTGTGTTGGAACATTCGATCTTGGTGTGGGAGAGGATGTTCCAACATATTCTTTTACTTCAGGTTCATGCTGAATTAATGGATTGCTCAGATGTTCCAACATAGTCTGGCTGCTCAGGTGAATTGTGCTGTGTTGGAACATGATCTTTGACTGGTTCATCTTCTCTTTCACTTGAACCCTGTTTGTCATCAGAATAATCCACAACTACATTTATGGACTCCATAAGAGAATTTGTTTGTAGATTATAAACACGATAAGCATGACTGTTTACGAGATACCCAAGAAATATCCCAACATCACTTCGATTATCAAACTTTTCCAGTGGATCTCTATCTCTGAGAATGTAACACTCGCTTCCAAATAAATGAAATTGAGATATGTTTGGCTTCCTGCACTTCCAAATCTTGTATGATGTTTTAGTGGTGAACGGATGAAGATACACACGATTTATTGTATAGCAAGTTGTATTGACAGGTTCTGCCCACCATTTTTTGTGTATCTCTTTTTCAGCAAGTATGACTCGTGTCATCTCCTGGAGTGTTCTATTCTTTCTTTCTACAATGTCATTCTTCTGTGGAGTGATTGGAGCAGAGAATTCATGTTGAATACCAAGTTCATCATAGAAATCACTGAATTTTCAAATTCCTTGCCATGATCACTTCTGATTCTGACAATCTTTCCTATTGGACTTCCTTTCTATGTCTATAATTTTATCACCAAAATTCTTAACACATACACAGTATGTAATTTTTCTTTAAGAAAAACTACCCAAGTATATTTGGAAAAAATATCAACACATACAAAAATGTACTTCTTACCACTCACACTCGGTGTGTTGACTGGACCCATCAAATTCATATGAAGTAATTCAAGATTCCTTGAGGTAATAATATATTGTACTGAAGAGTGAAGAGATCATTTTTTTACCTTGTTGGCATGGTCCACACATAATTCCATTTTTTCTTGTAAGTGTAGGCATACCTGGTACTGCTTTCGAGTTGACAATTTTCACCAAGGTTTTGTAGTTGATATAACCAAGCTTCTTATGCCACAGAGTACCTTCATTGAACTCAGACATTTTACTTGTTCCAATAGGTAATAGTTGTCTGATGATCGAATACCAGAGAGAACTTTATCTTTGCCATGTCTTACAATACATTTGTCTTTCTGAAATTCAACTGTCATAATGTCATCACACAATTGACTGATACTCAACAAATTTGCCTTTAGATCTTCAACGAGAAATACACTAGGGAACACAGGAAACCATTAAATATGCATTTCACCTTTGCCAATTACACGAATATTCTTCCCATCTCCAAAAGTAACGAATCCACCCTCATACAGTTTGATTTTTGTCAGAAATGTCGAGATCACCCACTATCAAAATTCTATGAGTCTCTAGAATATGCAATAAGTGAAGTATGAGCAACAAAATAATTCCTGGTGCATTTAATAATCCATACCCTTCTGACCATCTTTGATTGTTGGACCTTGTTAATGTTGGAACATGTAGACTTCTGTCGTCCATTCATAATGTCTCTAGGTAATCTGAGACATTTTTCCTCACTATGGCCTTGATACATGCAGTAGCTACAAATGAGAGGTTTTTGTTGACGAGTCCCGATAACCTTTCTCTTTATATCTTGAACCTCTGCCTTGAGGTTTATTGTGTTTCCTGAAGTTTTATCATAGTCAATTCCTTTTTGATCTCCAAAGTTCTTTCTCATAGTCAGAATGTCATCAAGTTTTGCCCTACCAGTGTTTAATTTAGTAATTGTTGATCCGGCCATCTATGCTCTCTCAGTCCTAGTCTTTTACGACTCTTTAGGCTTAACTATTGGTTCTTTTGAACTAGATTCTCCTCCTTCAAAACTTCCAATATTTGGAGGCTTCCATTCTGGTTCAATATAGTTCCAAGCCAATTCATCCAAGGAATTTATAAACACTCACAAAAGCTTTCCAGTAGTTGTAATTCGTTCCTTCCAATAGTGGTGACCGAGACACATGAACTCCTTCGTTTGTTGCATTAGTAAAACTAAATCACACTTTCCTCATTAACCAGGGTGAAACAAGTGACTTAGCTGTGATACCAATTGAAATTATAATTTTACCAATTATATAGTTTAATCCAAACCAAGTACGTTAAAACATAAAGGTTAACACACGAGACTTGGTTACGCAGATTGGTGAAATCAGCTAAATCTGCGGGGCCTAGCTAGTTCAAAATAAATCCACTAATGAGAAAAACACATTACAAAATACACCATACAATAGATTTATCTTTTCTAATTAGAGCATGTGGATTTCGCAAGCACCCCTTGCTATCGATCCGCATTGATCAGACTCCCCATGGCCTCGAAACTCGTTGATGCTGGATCTCCTCCTCTTGATGAATTAAGGTATATGATTTTGAACTTGATGAATAGTTTAAGATCATGTTGGAACACAGAACAAAAGGCTTTTAAATACTTCTCGAAATATGTGAGCACCTGGATGCAGATTTTCTCTGTGAAATTCTTAAGTAGCTCAGTCGAATTGTCTAACAAATCCTTTTCCATCTCTGATTCTGAATACGATCAAATCCCATGGAAATAGGAATTACCAAATCCAATCCCTTGAAGTATGAAATTAAAATATGTCCAATCCAATTAAAGAAAATTTCATACAGAAAGGGAATTATCAAATCAATTCTAATTTTCTTAAATCCAATCCTATCACATAAGTATAGGAATTGATATAGGCTCTGTTTGGTAGAGCTGTGCTTATTAGCAAAGCTGGCTTATTTTGAAAGCAGGGGGATACCAGCTTCAGCTTCTCCCCAAAAAATAGCTTCTGCTTTCAATAAGAACTATTTTTTTGCACTTTACCAAACACCAAAAAGTGCTTTGCTTATAAGCACAACACGTAATAAGCTCTGCCAAACAGAGCCATATTCTTCAGTCTCAAACATTCAATGGAATATTCCTGCCAATGGGTTTCCTTTTGTGAAAATTTCCTTTTTGATGTGTCAACATATACTTCCATATTTGCATAATTTCCACAATTGTCAATTAAACAAATATGGACTTTAAATAATCCGATTCCATGATTACAAGGGAGCTCACCATAATTTATCTTATTCAATAATGAAGGGAACTCACATTTTACTTACAACATTGGCAAGTCTATTTATACATGTTGATTGTCTTATTCTATTATAATTAATCAATAGATTGTTTAAATATGATTTCCTTCCAAAGTTAACTTAAAACAACGTTGGTCACCTTTTTAAACATTATTACTACAATTACTTGTAGCCACAATATCAAAAGGTGATTTAATATGATGTTGAGCAACAAAAAGGCTCCAAGCATTGTTCCAGTCGCAGGGACAAACTGTTTAGTGACAAGAGCCACTGCTTGGAATAAAAGGCATCATCGACCCCAAGAGTTTAGGGGGAACATAATCAACAAATCATTGAGCAACTTACATATCAGAGCTCCCAATCAGGGAGATAAGACCCATAAATTAATAGAGCAAAATCCTCAAGTTGTTAGACGATATCCGCGACATGAGCTCTCTAAGAGAAGGCCAACATCTGTAGGATGAGATATTGGTAACATATAGCACAAAACCCTAGTGTTGCAAAAGCTCTACTTGTTTTAGGGTTGGGTCTAGAACAATTAGGAGAAGATATCAGAATGACTTCGGTTCTAGTGATTAAAATCCCTACTATGAAGTCCTACAATGGATCCCCTGATCTAAATGGTCCCAACGAGACCAAATGATGTTTCCTTACCACCTATAAGAAGATCATCTAATGTGTCTACTAGTTACAACATTCATGAGAAACAAGAGATTAATTTAAGGGTCTTCCACCTAAATCAATCCATAACCACCTATTGAGTTTTTCAATGATTTTATAACAAGTTGATTGTCTTGAAACATTCCAGCATCCACCATTCTTGAAAGATATATCCCACATCGATTTTGTATGAGTATAATAAAAAATATATTTGATCTTGGGTCACCTCCACTTAATATCAATTGATTTTAAAATGGAAGTCCAAGATACCTTGAAATTAACATGGTATCAAAGGCTAAGATCCTGAAACCTCTAATATTCCAATTCTGACCATAGTCGACGTCATTCTCGTCGCTATCTACTCTCATAGTCCGCTACAGATTTACATCGTCGCCAATCAATTTTTTACCAATTCATTTTTTATGTTGTCCGCTGCTCGCCGCTATATGCTGTTATAGCTCACCAACTTTTGCTGTTATATCATTATTGATGCCGTCCGCTGCTCGCTGCTTTTTGTTGTCTTAGCCTGCCAACCTTTGCTGTCATTTTGTTGTTACTATCGTCCGCTGATTGCAACTATCTATTGTCGCAGTCAGCCAATCAACTCATTTAACGCAACCATCGACTGATTTCTACCAATCTCCAACATGTCAAATCCTGAATATGATGTCGTTATTACTACTGCTAATAAATTTGAATACTACTCTACCGACTGCTACTATTATTGTATATGCAGCTACTTCTAACGCTACTTAAGTTGAATCTCGTTCTATGGACATTTTTATTTCTAAACTCTGAACAATTATCAATTTCAGAATCTTCTTTACAAGTTGAGAATTCTTGTTCATCATGCTCCAACCTAAGGGAGGGTGATAAGGAAATATAAATCATTTCCTTGTAGGAAATGTTATAAATGATAGTTACCTTGTATAATTAGTTCCCTTACAGAGTTAGTTTCTTTGTAGGTTAGATTATATATGGTAATTTTCTTATAGACTTTAGAATTCTATTCCCGTTAGACTTTAATTTGCAATTCTACATATTGTAATCATCATCATGGATGAGATGTGTCATTGATGAGATATAAATGTACCACTGATTAACAACTTTCATATATAACATGGTATCAGAACCGGGTAGGACCCGGGCTCGAGTTGGATTTATTGGACCGATGTGTCGATCCCCTTTAATTTTGCCCAATATAGGTCATGGAACATTTTCACGTTGGCATGTGAGGGGGCATGTTGAAAGATATATCCCACACATGTTTCTTACAAGTATAATAACTAATATATAAGATCTTGGGTCACCTCCACTTAATACCAATTTCTTTTATGATGGAAGCCAAGATACATTGAAATATAACAACTATCATACTTCAACTACATTAAGCAACAATAGGATGAGACAATCAAATAGTTTATAAGTAGATTCTAAACGGTAGTGATGAGTGTACATAAATTTCAATGAAACTCAAGAGTCTTGATGTTTGTTCGCGAGTTAAAGAGAAAATCAATACCAATTACCCAAAATCTTTGAAACGATGTACGTCGGAGGAACATCGTGTAACTTCCATGAAACAATGCCAGATCTATTGAACCCCCACCGCGCCCCAAAAATCTAACCCTCCCACTCTATGTAAACAATTGTTCTTTCCTATTACAATTTTCCTTCCGCACACTGAACCACCAATTTGATTATATGGATTCATCACGGTGGGAGGACATTAAAAAAAATTGAAGGTAATTTCTCAACTCTTTAGATTTTGGATCTGAAGAAGCGGTTCTTTCAGGTATAAATATTTTTTATGAACATTGTTAAGTGAATGTAGCAACCTAAATAAATAGAGCTTCTATTGTTGCTAATCTACTTTGCCTAGCAGTTCATTGTTACAAATTATCTGAAAATTTTGGATTTTACGGTAAACCCTAGACCATCGTCGTTGCTTGTGTTCTTTGTTAAAGATAGTAACGTACTTTGCTTGGGTTTGTGTAGGTGGAATTCATTCCACACAAAGATGCAATTACAAAGAAAAATCAACCAGAGAATACAAGATAGATTGAAACCAAGTTGTCAACATTGGGTACAATGAGATTATGAGAACAAGAAAAAGAATCAAACGTAATTTTTCATTCGGACAGATGTAAAATGCCCATTTATTTGGGACCTAAGGATGTTGACTAACTTTAAGAACCTCCTTGTTTGTTGTCTATGTTAGGAGTGCTTGGACACTTGGTGTACAAGGTGATAGTGGGACCAGCTGGTCACTTCAATCCCGCTTCGAAGGTCAGGGGAAAATGATAAAATTCTCCAAAATAGGTTGGAGGATGACTATCTCTAAATGACCCTTAAAATATGCTTCTAAACCATTTTCTTTTGTTCATTTACAATACTCATATTGAACTCGTACTCAATGCTAAGAATTTTACTGTAAGTTCTTATCACTAGTGGTTCCTATAGATATTGTTCTTCATTTTGTTTGCTTGTAATGGACAAGGTGTTATGCAAATGATTTTAATTTTGATACAAATGTGTGCTTGTAACCACGCCGCTATGTACATCTTGTAATTCGTAAAATTGGAAAATGACAACAATTTCCAATAAAAGAACTGAAATTGTATCTAACATCAGATCGAAATGAAAACATTTAAAATTAACCTATGTTAGAATATCGGAATTACTACTTCTAAAACCAACACTAACTATTACCGACATTGGAATCAGACAATTAGAAGGAACTAAAAATGAGAACCATGACGGTATCAACACCATAGTATTTACTATAACACGACAGTTATACATCATCGTGCATTGTGGTACAATGAACAAAGACAGTACCAAGCACAATGTGTCAAAATCTCCGTCCTAAGGCAACTTTAACTAGCATTGAGACCCCTGTTCTACATTAGTGAATAGAGAAACAGGGGGAGTATGAAGTTGCAATGGTGAACGACATTCATTGACGAAGAGGGAAGAATCATCTTCTACAATTCCCTTCTAGTAATTTACTCTTCAATATATTTTAAATGGTGTTTGCATGGGTTCTTGAACAAGGTAGGGAACGTTCAACTATTTTCATATTATTTATGTGTGTTAAGCTCCTTTATTTCGCTAC
>JAUOBV010127559.1:0-12730 GCA_032360425.1 Rubia occidens | reverse complement strand
GTCATGTTTATTTGTGTAGCAAATGAGAGAAGTTAATGAGCGTTGAACGTTCTTGACTAATCTTGTGTAAATACATGAATTTGTGCAATACTACCAAGGTTGTTACCAAGCTTGTTGATTCTTCGTGTTTAATGCCATTAATGGGATACCATTAGGCTTTGATCGACTAAAGGGGTCATTAGTGAGGTTTAGCGAGAGATTACGAATTCACTCTTGTAAACTACTATCAAAGAAGGGTGGATGATTTAGCTTCACAACAATTAGTTAAGTAGTGAATAGGTAGTGGATTCAAGGATAGATAATCGGTGAGGAAGCTGATGCCCATTGCTCCCTAAGCTTTGTCTTTGTAGTTTTTACTCTTTTTCTTAGGTTGTTACATGATTACCATAGTTACTTGAATTTGCTAGTTTTGTTGTTTTTTACTTTCATAATTTAGGAAACCAACCAACCAAACCCCCCCCCTACTTGCTTTTATATCTATGTATATATATAACTAGGTTTATATTCACCCTCGTATGTGTAAACGCTTGAGAATATCCCTCTTCTCTGTGGACGACCCCGACTTTCCATACTATCTACTTAGTTGTATTTAGCAACAACTTTGGGCTTATAAATTGTATCTTTAAGAGGTACGGCGACGACCTCCCATTGAGCTTGAGAAAACTGACTCGGAGAAGTAAGGTGATTCATATCACTTTATATATATTACAGATGAACAAATAATTTAAATATTTTTGTATGCAAGACAAAAAAACATCAATCACTGATAACTGAAAATAAAATTAATAAAATTAATCGTCATTGGCACAACAAAAGATATAAAATCAGCATATAAAAGTAGAAACCTTTAATGTAAGTTTTACGTCACCCTGTGAAAATGTCAATCGCCATAACTATCGAAGCATTAAACACCATTCAGTAAAAAAAGGGTTCAAATGCCCTAAAAATTGCTAGAATAAAAAAAATTTAGTCCCCAAAATAGCATCTTTTACCATCTTTTGGTCCCAGAGAGCAAAACCACGGCTTTTAGTACCCCACAAATTCAAAGTGAAATTTTTTATCCCCAAAACCATATGGGTTTCAGGTAATCGGGTATTATTTCCGATATATCTAGGGGTATTTTGTAATTTTAAAATTAAAAACATTTCAATTAAAAATTAAAAAAATTATTTCTTTTTATCCTTTTCTATTTCTTTTCCATTTTATTTTTTTCCTTTCTTTCCCTAATTCTTTTTGCCTGATTTTCCTTTCTCTAGTCACACCTCCATCTCCGGCTACACTTCCATCTCTGCCCCGTCGTTCCATATCATCTCCCCGTCGTTCTCTTCCCAACCACCACCCTTGAAACCCATCTCCCCGTCGCCACCATAGAAACCCATCTCCCCGTCGCCACCATAGAAACCCCATCGCTACCACCCCAGAAACCCATTCGGTGGCGAGGGCGAGAAGGCAAGAAGGAGCAGTGGAGCTTCTGCACAGATTGAGCCATCCGATTCGTAGAGAAAAATAATTTAAAGAGGGGCCGAGGGTGAAGAATTCGATGGTGGGTAGACAATAATCAATTGGCACCGTCTCCTCCACTGCTTTCCATCGTTGTCGACATCCATCGTTGTCGCCATTGATGCTTTCAATTATCGTCTTCTTTGTAGACGCGAGTGGATCTGACGCACCTGACGGAAAAGAAAAGAAACATTGTTGCCTCACCTCACCGCCATCGCGGGAGCCTCACCAACCCTAAAGAAGTTATCGTTGCTTCACTTCGTTGCAAACTTGTTGTACATGCGCTGTCGTTGCTCCGACGTCATCTACTCATCCCAGAAGCTTCACTGTTTCTTGCCGTCGAATTCTTCACCCTCTGCCCCTCTTTGATTCAAGTTTCTCTTCGAAATGGATGACTTAATCTGGGTAGAAAGTCCACCGCTCCTCGTTACCTCCACCCACCCCAGCCCACCTGCTCCTCCTCACCTACACAGAAGCTCCACCGCAGAAGCTCTGACGTCATTCACCACTGTTGATCGAAAATAAAAAAGTTAAGGATCTTTTTTAAATTTTTGCTATTTTATAAGTGAAATTACAAAAATACCCCTAATCAGATCGGAAATAATGTCACTTTACCTGAAAACCAGCTGGAACATGGTTTTAGGGGCAAAAAATTCACTTTGAATTTGTGGGGTACAAAACAAATGTGGTTTTGCTCTCGGGTACAAAAAGATGGTAAAACATGGTATGTTGGAGACCAAAAAACAATTTAGTCAAATCGCTAAAATAAATATTGAAAAATTCCAAATCAACCTAAAATATCAATAATAATCTAGTGTCTCCACTACAAGAAAATTGACCTATTACTTCACCCATTTTATCTCGGTTTTCTCCCTTAGGTCAAATGAGAGAGGTAAAACGTTCTTTTACTTTGGTTATTTTATTTTTTGAAGTGCATAATATTTTTTACCTCAGTTAAAAAATAACTGAGGTAAATAATAGCTTTTTTCATTGTTCTGTGATAACCGTAGTAAATAATTTCCAAATGCGAAGTAATAAGTACGACCGACATAGCTGCGATATCAGCAACATGGGTATGACCTAGCAGCAATAGTCCACTTCTAGTTGAATAACTTCACACACATGGTCGGGTGCACCGAATTTATCTCGATGTCAAATTGATGTCATATTGGGACTAGCGATATCCTACATGCCCGTCGCTCCAAACCAGTGCCTAAATCCAATTAAATCATGCGAGGTCGCAGCTTAGTCGGTGACATGATTAAATCAACATCATGTGTGCGAAGTTGGACTTCTTCATTGCACCTAATAAATAAACAATGGATAACCAATACAACCAGAACTTGGAATGTACCATGAAAAGGTCCCATCCCAAGTTCACAAATTCAGTCTCAAATATAATGAAACTAAATTGGAAACACTAATATTGCTTCCATGCATAAAATATTAATGAAACATCCCACCAATTAAAAGTTATCAAGCAAAAGATAAAATAAAATCACAATAAAATACAAAGAAAAAGTCATCGTCATGCATGCCAAAATAACATTCATTGCAATTAATGGGGTTGGGATATCATCTGACGACTTACTATTTCCACCGGACTTTTCAGTGGAAGAGTCAGCATCGTCATCTCCAGACCCTTTTTCATCATCTGTCATTCTCACGCCATCCTTGTCACCCCAGACACCTCATCCCCAAGTGCATTCATTGTGCACTGGGAATCATAGACTTCAGCTCCGTCAATTCATCCAAAATATTTTTCACGGTGCAGTTTGTGCGCTGCGCTAGGGCCTTGGTCTCATCCATGTTCTTCATGAGGATGCCCCAGAAACTATGTTTAAGGCTTGTTGGGAAAAAATAAGTTAAATGAAATAAAATTTATAAAATTTAAATAATGAATATTTTGGAATAACCAGAAAACCTATAAATTTTCATACCCGATGCGGGGAAGGAGTACTGGTGGTGCTAGGATCCTCTGATGTGGAAGCTGATGGAGTTTCCTTTGTCCCGGTTGTCAAAGGTACTTTCTTGATTTCCCGTGAGGACATTGTGATCAATCCATGTTCCCGCCTCCCAATGGCAAAACTTTTACTTGAAGTAGTTCGCATCGTAGTACATTGGTTGGATCTTCAATTTCGACTTAATTGGAACCTTCTTGTTCTCCAGAATGGTGGTAATGATGTTGTCGTAGGAGAGTATCCGACTCTTCCTTGTGATGGTCACTTGGTGCATCTCCTGGATGATGGTGTACCTAGGGTTTACTATCTTCTTTTCCGCAATGTGGTAGTACATGATGGCCCCATTGATTGTGCACTTTGAAGGATGTCTTGCTGGGATCAAAATTTGTATAATTATATTGTAAAACATCATTTTCTCGAGATTGAGGACATCAATCTTGATCCACCTTCGTTAGATGAGCTTGTTCCCCACTTTAATTTTGAATTACTTCTCCACCATTCGGTTTGTTCAAGGGCCCCAGATTGGTCATTCTCAGTGTGGAGGCCAATTGTACTGGTTGTATAGTTGTAAAGGCTCAACATCTAGGTGTTCCTCCATACCAACTGTGCACCCAATCACTTGATTGATGAACTTCGTCGTTATCTCACGTCCACCCCGTTCACTCTTTTCTTATAGATGTTTGTAGATGGCTGAGTGAAATTGGCATAAAATATTTTGATCTCTTTATCATACATTGGTCTGTCCAAGCATATCAAACCCTCCATTCTCGATGGATTTAATGGCTTGAGGAAAACATCGAGGTGGAGTCGCGTCATGTCCAAGGGCTTCATCACTCTGACCTCTTTTATCCTACGATCCCGGATCATTTTGAGATGCTTTTGTGCCAAGCTTATGTTGTCCCACGTTGGTGGTGGAGAGGAGGGCACTGTCTTCGTCTTCTTGGTGTGCGATGGACCTTCTTCAGTGGTGTTTTCCCTTGACCTCTTGGCTGTCAACTTCATTCGAGCCATCTGTGGAAAAAGAGAGCTTGGAACAATTAGTTCAACAATGAAGAACTCATGTTTGGGTAAGGACCGACCTCGCATTCATGTCGCAGATATATCAGCCTAACCCTTATTTTTTTTTGTGCGAAATCACATATTTATGTTTATGAATTTGTGACGTCGCACCAACACATCGGTTGCGCTAAAATACTGTGTGATTGGGACATGAATGGACCTAAAACACCTATAATCTGAACTAACATCAACTTCCAATCACGACCAAGTAAAACGCCAATAACAAGTAACAAGATTAAGTGCGACAATAGTTCCCTAGACCCTATCCCTAGCCAAGAAATTGTGAACAAACATGAGACGTTGCATGCAATGTCGTATAGAAATATAAAAGGGAGATCTTAGTGTGACGTTGCAGTGCACATATTTTGGCTCACACATATGCTTGGGCCCCAATATTAAATATTTAGGCCTAGGCCCGAATCAAACCTAATTAGCAATAGCTTACGTTGCAAACCCATCGACCAATGCAATAAAATACTGACAATCATGCAACATCCCATGTGCTCATGAGTGGGCCGAAATAGGCAAGCAGCCCAAACTAAAAATATCTTCGGGCCTGGTCATTGGAGGACAAAAATCACGATAGCCTAATGTTGCATTTACATTTCATCGTTAGCTTTTTTGAGTCTTTAGCGACACCGCAATTTTGATTGTGGGATGATTAGTGCGAGGTCTAGAGGAAATTGTAAATGATTACTTAAGAGTATATGGTGTTCAGCTGTAAGAACTTGTGAAATTCTATGTTCACTATGAAAAGTTTCATTTTTATTTAAAACGTTCATTGTCGCTCATGCTGTTTGAGGACATTTAGATCAGACATTTATGATGCTCATGTTATTTTTGGTTCATTACATCTGTGACATATAGGTTGTTTAATATATGCTGAAGTTGTTCTACAAAAATCCAGTTATGCGGGTAGCAATTACACCGGAGGAGAGATCAAATAAATTGAAGAGGAAGATTATGAAATAGCTGGAAGATAATTATAGAGCACTCTGTGATTCTGATTCTGATTTTATGATGGCTGGTGTCTAATTATGATTTTATTATCGAAATGGCCCTTCCAGAATTATTATTGTTTCATGTTACTATAAAAATATTTAAATAAAATTGAATTGAAAATTTTATAGTCTAAACGTTAAATTTATGTAAATTAATATTATTCCAAATTTGAATAAAATAGTTTTTAAAAGTTATTGAAATTAGTGCAGGAACACTAAAATCGATGGGGAAGAATGGTGACATGAAAAATAATGGGCCCAACACCATTTAACACCTCAAATAATAGTGTGTCCCAGTCTCTTCAGAGTGAGGGTTTACACTTCGGGTTGCCTTAGTAGTGCATGTCATACTCTTTTCCGTTACACCGCAGCACAACCGGCAACTTGTACTGGTGTAAAACCTCTGAAATATGGGCCGAGACGTACTGATTTATAAACCAAAAACCAAATTTAGTAAATATGAAAGTAACATATAGACAAAGTTAATTGAAAATGAAATACATGTGTGACTGGGTGGACTCACAAAAATTGGAACATCCCCAAAATTTGTCTTCATGAGAGTTTGGACAAATTTCCATGGACGGACCTCCCTGTTATTGTTCTGAGGACGGCGATCCTCGTCTGAATCCCTAGGGATCTGCATTGGTCACTAAAATGTTTGATAAACTAATTAGAAACTAAATAAGAAAATAACATAAATTTAAATCTGAACAAGAAAATAATCACCTCGATTGGGGCACGTCTGTTTGAACCAGCAACGTTGGCCATTATTCCTGAAATTTGATTAAAAGAGTTCTTAGTTAATCTATTTTTTCGGCAAGGCGTTGACTCTCGGACTAGAAATTAACTTGGCCAACATGTGTGTGTGACGTCGCCAACTAGTCGGCAAAACCGATTGGTTATGCGAGAACAATGCGATGCCGTATTCAAGTTGGGTTCATGGACTTCTTTAATTAGCAATGTCCCTAAACAATCGCTTCAAATGAAGAACGATTGACAAGTCAGCGATGTCATATTTAAAGGTTACACACATTATCAATAGCAGAAAACTGGAACAAACAAAGGTTATACACAACAAAATAGGACTGGTTGACAGAAAATAACGTAAAACCAAATTCCTAAAACCTAAAGCCAAAATCTGTTCAAATTTCAATATAAAAAACTAAGAACACACTAATACACCATATGCATATCAAATTTGATGACGAATACCATAATTAAAGTACTCTAGGGAATTATGGAAGCAAACCTTCAAAATGATGGGTTAAGGGACTAGTGAAATTTGAGAGAAAGTTGAATATTTAAAGGGATGTATGTGGTCAGCTCCATATATATAGTTGTTACTAATCACTGTGAATTTTACCTCAGATGAAGCAACGTCGCAGATTAGTCGACCAAACTGACATGGAGCCGACACTGTAGTGAAGTCACCCAATATATTTGTGGACCTCATCATTTTAGCCCACTAACATAATAACAGGCCAATGTTTGACCAACAGCATATGCGAGGTCTCATGTTTGTCGTGTTAAGTGATAACTCACTGACATTGGATCGATGTTGGCTTGCTTTGAAGTGGGCCTCACAATTTCATCCCACTAGCATAGAAACTTGGCCCGCATTTGACCAAAACGAACGTAATTGACCATAATAACAGTTCATAGTATATTACATACTAATAATTAAAATTTATAAATGTCCATGAATTTCATAGACGTCTAATTCGATGGGAATCGATTTTAACACAGACTGTGAACTTCATTGACGTGGTGGTTCAATGGGAACCACCACATAGAATTGCATAAAATTTCATATTCATGGTTTTCGAAGAAATAAAAAAGATAATACAACTACGTCCATCAAAATTTGTAAAGCGATAGTAGATGGAATAGAGTAAACTGTAGAAGATTGCTTACAAGTATACAAGGCAACATTCTGAAGAATTTGTGGAAGTTTATGTGGAATAAACCCAGTTCTTTATTACCCTCGGTAGGTATAAGGTTAACTTTGGATGTCAGAATTTTATTTTAGGGCCGATTGCAATCGGGTTCGGGAATCCCAATATCCATTTATAATATTGCACTTAGGTTCCCCTGATAGAGTGAGAGAACTACCAATGTAAAATTGGAGATACACTGAATCAATTCACCACCACAATGTTCCAATTTGGTCATGGACAAATATAATAGGGTAATCGCCTGTCAATTTTTTAAAATATTTCATTAATACCATTACCATAAGCATTGTGAGAATGTTTCATTTCCACCACATAGAATCGTATGAAAGTTTATACTCTTGGTTTTTGAATAAATAAAAAGATAATAGAATAATGTCCATCAATTTTTTTAAGAAATAGTACAAGGCATAGTTAATTGTAGAAGATTATTTCGAGTATACAAGGCATCATTCAGAACAACTTGTGCACAATATGTGGAATAAGACCAGTTTCTTTATAACCCATGGTAAGTATTAGTTGAACTTTTGATGTCAAAGTTTAATTTCGGGTTGATCGTAATCGTGTTTGAGAATGCCAGTGTACATTCATAATTTTTCCTTAGATTCCTCCGACAAAATAAAAGAACTTGAAATGTAAAAATACTGATAACGATTTGTTATTAACATTTCCAGAACAATGGTTATCCCATTTGTGCATAAATGGGTCGTCATTAAATGTTGGATTATTTTACGATACTTTTCATAAATTTGATTTTGCACACTTAAGCATGAAAACACTACAAGCATCAAACGCTGAAATCAAAACATCACATCAACACAGATAACAATACTTAAAACCTAAAATATGAAACATCAAACAGAAAATAAAAAACATCAACAACAGTATGTAAAACATCAGTGCTGAAAAATAATAAAACTTACAGATCCTCCTTCCTTCTCCATTGTAGTAGCAGTGAGGCAAGTCTTCTTAGACATCTAAGAAACAACAGCAACAACACAAAAAGTATCACAAAATTGTAAGAATAATTCACCAAAAAACACAAAAATAGAGAAATCCCTCGAATATTAACACAGTGAACAACATAAACCCTAAAATACACAATAGAACACACAATAAAAGCCGATTGAACTACATAATGAACAAATATCACAAAATAAGCACCATAATACTCAATATAACCTACCCAAAATTAAAAAAAGAAAAAGTGCATTTATACCCTTCAGTTCAACTGTTTGTGCACTTTTACCCTCCAGCTTTTCAAAAGTGCATTTGTACCCCTGTTATATGGAGGTGGTGAGGCGGAGGGCGGAGGTGGCGTTCTCCAGCGTCTACAGAACCACCTCAGATGAGGGTTATTTTCGTAATTTCCTTTTCGATCAACGACGGAAGATTTCAAGTCAATGTCGGAGTGGCAACATGGGTACAAATGCACAGTCCTGGCAAAAGTAAGGGTACAAATGCACTTTTGAGAAACTGGAAGATAGAAATGCACAAACGGAGAAACTGAGGGGCATCAATGCATTTAGCTTAGCCCAATTTATAATACTTCGTATTTTATTGGTAAATTGATAGTAATAGCGTGTTATATAGAGTTTATAATACTCCGTATTTTATTGGTAAATTAATAGTAATAGCGTGTTTCATTTTAATAGAGTATTTGATTTAATTAGAAGTACTGGTACATTAGTATGAAGTATATTTGTAGAAAAACTGAAAATTAGAGGCATGCACTCTTATGTTAAAACTTTTAAAATGAAACAGTGATATATGTAAGTACAAAATCATTAAACACGCATAATTAACACAAGCTCGCGCAGTATAATATATATACTCACTGTATGTAAAACTAAACTAGACATAATATTTTGCACAGTATCTATGAAGTAAGTATTTAATTATTATTATTATTATTTTAAATTGCGTACAATAAAAGTGTGTAAAATCTTCATAATTCATTTAAGAGTTCCGACTAGATATATTTATATATTACTAGATGGAAAATAACATGCGGGAAAACACGTTGGAGTGCTATTGAAACGGAAAATTATTTCATAATTGATATAATTTATAGGATGATTTGATGTTTATTTTTATTTATTAAAATGATATTTCTATATTTAAAAAAAATTAAAAATGTATCGTAATATATAATTTGACTCTTAAAATTATTTAAATAATCTTTTTTATAATTGATCTAACTGTTAGTCGATCTATCAAGAAACTTTCTTTACTTGGAAACTTTGTACAATTTTCTCTAATAACTGTACAAATATAATGAGTGGGAATTTAGGAGTGGCAAAAAATATTCGTTATAACTTATAAATTATAAATATCATCATTATATTTACAAGGGATCAAGTATATAATTTTTTATAAAATTAAATACCTAGGTCATGTCTGTCGAAATCATCTCTAGATCAATTTTAAATTTGTTTAATTAATTTACATATAATTATTTTTAGTTTAGGTTGGTTCAGTTCAGTTTCACATAAATAAATACAAAATAGCATGTAGAGACGGCCATCAAACCATAAGTTTTAAGTTTTGAATAACTCAATATGTATTTTGACTACTTGAACAATGGTTAATTTAAATTAACAGTTTCACATACCAAAAACTGCAAAAAGCACTTACATTGTCTCTTGCAAATTAGTGGAGTAAAATTAGATCATGACTTTGTAGAACTAGTTGAATTCTTCTTCCCGTTAGGGAATTCAAGATTTTTTTAATTTTTTTTAAAAAAAGGAATAAAACAAGAGTTGTATTATTATGGGACTCTGTATGGTCTGAAACTTTGAATGCATGTCTATGTCAACATGATTAATGAACAAATATAATCGCGTAGTGTCTTATTTTCCACTAGTCCATTCTCATTCTATATTTTCTGTATTTTTTGGTATGGGTCAAATGGAAGTATGACTAGATTCTTATTAAATGGAGGACTTATACTCGGCTGCCAAATGGTGCTAGAATTTTCTTTGTTCTTGTGTTGACAAACCTCTAGGTCTCCATCACTATCAGCAGTTGATTGTTTTTCCTTGCAGTTTCTACGAGGACGAGCTTGCGTGGAATTGGCATTCATTTTTATCATATTTTATAGCAACCTGTCAGGATATAACCAACGTTATGGGATTGTATCAGCGGTTTCCGTCGTGATTTCACAGCCTGCAAGTGTTTGATAGATGTGAGATCGTGGTGGTTCTTTATTCGTTGACCGTGGTTCATTGCTCATCTGGATTTCAATATATTCAATGGTAATGTCTCCTATTTTGGTCGTGACAAACCACACCCTCGATCATCGAGAATTTTATTGCAAGTTGTCAGGGTATAACCAGTCTTATGAGACTGTGTCTGTGGTCTCCATTGTAGTTTTTCAATTTGCAGGTGGGTGATAAGGTGAAATTGTGGTGGTTCTGGATTCAGCGGTTGCAAGTGGGTGATAAGGTGAAATTTTGGTGGTTCCGGATTCATCGGTTGTGATTCATTGCATGGAATTAGTCATGGAAAACTAAAACAGGATATAGATAATGATGAATACTTTAAGTTCACCTTCAAGTTTTTACTAGTCAAACAATTCTTATACGGCATCTTGGAGGTATCATGATCACTGTATCGATGCCCACTAATTAATTAGTTAGCTCATCAGTAATTTGCAAGTTTTGGAAAAAAGGATAAATATGAATTCATTATTCATGATTGCAGAAATGAACTGTTATAACATTGATATTTTGAAATTAAATTGTGTAAGATACACCTGAAGTGTTATATAATTTACGTTAATCAATTAAGTCAATAAAAAGTGGCAGGTAATTGTGCATGTATCTATTTCAATTTTATTTGATGAAATTTAAGATTTTTCATAAATAGTTTCAGAACAATAAAATGAATTGAATTGAATTGAAAAAGATCAAGAACTCACACAAAAATATTATAAAAATTATATATAATTTTGGTACGGTTCTCAAAAAAATTCTTTTAATTATTTTAGTATATTTAAGGTCAAGTAAAAAAATTTCCATCAATTTTTTAATTCATATGTTGATACGTGAAATGCTCATGAATTGATTTAACGTACTATTTTAGTTATATTCATGAATGTTGGTATTTCCTATAATTCTAAATTCCGAAATCGAAAACAACAATGATGTTATATAACAATATAAAAGGACTCGGGTGATACGATATCACCTAACCTTATGATAAGATGAATGATATAAATATAATTGTTTAGAGATGAAAGGGGACATAGGGCAGTGTCTATAAGTTTTGAAATTTTATTATGTATCTTGTCACACCTTAAGTTATGATGAGACGGTCTCATATTAGTTTTTCTCATTACCTACGTGAAACTAAATAACTGAAATTACATTCAACCCTCTCTAAGACACTTTACTTTGTCCTCTCTCTAAGACAAATCCTAAGGCAATCTTTGAAGAACCGCCGCCGGAAACATCCTACTCTGACGGTTCCCTCCAGCATAATCTCACCCTCCCATCACCCCAACCTCAGTGACCTTGTTCACCTCAATTTTTTTGCCGGGTCTAAAAAAGAGAAGACACTCTATAGTTAGGTTCTCAACGAGGTTCATATCGCGTTTTCTTCAGTGTTGGTGCCGGTTTCACCTGATTCTTCAGTGTCAGACATAGTTTGATGGTTCCATCGTTAGATATGCCCTTCACCGGTGTCCTTGTGGCGACAGAGACATGTGGTATTCTGAGGCGGCTGACAACTCCTGCAACGAGAAGCATTCGATGATCTAAGATCACAGGCGGTGGGGATCCACCCTTCATCGCCGCCGACCTATGGCGGCGTAGACAGGCAATCTAATGCAGCGAAAATCCTCTGACAACTTGGGTGGTGAGAACTCTGCAGCGACGTCCTAAGTCCGGAGGTGGGAGACAGGTGGTCTTTTGCGGCGGACGAGAACTCCTAGGCGGCGAGAGTCATCTGGCGACCCGAGAGCAAGGGCGAGAGGAGCATCCATCATGATCAACTTCGTACCCGAGAACTCCTCGATCAGATATGCATTTTTCCCAAGTCTACTCGAATCTGAGCTAGCCAACTCAGATCCAGTAGTGCCCATCTTGGGTCAACTCTGGGTCCTGGCCGACTCAACTCATAAACGAGTCAAAAACGAATTTACTCAACTCCAACGGTCCAAATCAAAACAGCTAGGAGCCGAGTATTACTCCGGTGGTATCAAAGTCATGAGGGGTAATTCTCCATTTTTATTTTATTTTTTCTTCTTTTTAAT